>CAIGRH010137323.1:0-11237 GCA_903798295.1 Fraxinus nigra | reverse complement strand
TCACTTATAATTAGTTTATTGATTTCATAATGAGAAGAATAAGTTATGCTATTTTTTGTGGGGGTTTTTTTTTACGGGCCGGCCCGAGTCGGAGCCGGGCCCGGGTCAAGCTTTTTCGAGCCGTCCGAGCTTTTTTGTCATCCCTATGTATTGTTAGGGTAAATTTTGAGCAAATTCCTTTTTCTTAATAAGTTTCAAAATACATTTATCATTATCATCTTTTCAACCACATATTATTCAATAAAATAATATCACACTTAAACCCAAAACTTTTTCATAAGTTTTTAACTACACATTCTCTATTAATTTACTATTTCAAAATATATTCTTAAAAGAAAAAATCAGGCTCAAACAGGCTGGTAAATAAGTTTAGGTGAATTAAATTATTTAAACTATAAAAAAAATATTTATGTTAAACCCAAATCTAAATCTTAGCATACTTCGAAAATTAGCTCATGTCTGAACTCCATTAAAATTTTAATACATTTTTCTCCATCTTCTTTTCAATCATATTTTTCAATAAATAATATTACATATAAATCGAGAACTTTTTTTAATCACACATTCTTTAAAAAAATCAATGTTCTAAAATACATTTTTTTTTTCTCAAATTTTGATTTTAATGGAGCCCAAACAAGGGTTTCATCTTGTTCTATCTAGCCATGCCTCCAATCTTACTCTCATCTTTAATCTGTGTATACCTCGACTACCTTGACAACTTTTTGTCTTGACAACTCAAACATTTGTTTTTCTATTGGCAACATGGATAGGACATGTACCTAGAATATTAAAGTGCTGCAAAATATGTAAAAAGAAAAGTTTGAGGATATTAATGTATAAAACAAACATTGAGGGTGTAAATGTTGAAAGTTAAAAGGTGAAGATCCTTTCTCATAATTAAATGTTCTTGAATTTTCCATTCAAACGAATGTAACGAGTCATTTCTCGTTCAAATCAACAAACATCGTATGAGATTTGGTCTGTTATTCTCAAGCAATCACAATTTAATTTCTTCTGTTTCATTTCACAACATTAAATTAGTAATCCGTTTTTATTAACAAATTTAGCTTTCTTGGAGTAGTACTTGAATTCTGGGATGATCGATTTAACTTGCTTGATTTAATTGAAACTACAGTGTTATTGAAGAGTTCGGAGCGTGGCGTGTTCGATTAATTGTTGAAATGGAGAGTGGTGTACCGGGTCCACTCGCTGGGTCCGAGATTCATGGGTTTCGCACCATGGCAGGTACACAGATATACGTGAATCTATCTCAAAGACCTTCGTCTTTCTTTGTATATATATATTTGGTGATATAATTTGCGAGTTTGAAAGGTTTGGTATTTTCAGTGGGTAGGTCAACTTCTAATGGGTCTTGGGGGTTTGCTGTTTATTATCTCGCAATAATTTTAGCACTAAAATTTGATATAGGAAGAAAGTGTACCATTGAATTGATTGTTCTATTTATTCTTCTTTATTTGCTTTAGACTGTTAAATAACTTTGACTCGTTTCACAGTGTCCTAAGTTCACCAAGTTCAAGTGTTGCCGCCACCATTTATGAAAATTGTTCATGTGTTGAGCTTTTGATGAAAATATGATATGGCTTACAAGTGAAGGGACACGTTGAACTCATAATTTAAATAAATAAGTTTGGACCCTCTATAGCAGCTTGAGATATTAGATGATGTGGCTCAACAATTTTGATCATTAGCAAAGTGCAGGATAACTAAGCAGTGCATACGAGTTATTAAAAATTAATGCAAGAAAATTTTGAATCTTGACAAAACCAACTATAGCAAAATGCCAAAATATATGCGCACTAGTGCATGCAGGCCAGCAAATTCAGGTTGACAACGATGGATTGGGTTCAAACAAATTCAATTGTATATCGTGTGAAATGTACAGTCAACAGTGCAATGAAGTGAGTTGCAATCACTAATTAGATTGCCTCTGACACTGTAATGAATGGTTTCGAAATCAATATTGTAATATATTCTTGAAACACGTTGGCCAGCAGTATTACCAAGGTATAGTGTCCCTATAAATTGATTGATTCTTACTTGATTATGTGCTTATTTGTGTAACTATTGTGCTTTTTAATGATAAGGTGTTCCATGTTCGTGTTCATTTTGATAATTTGTGGAGTTTCAATTCCCATCTTTGTTGCTTGGATAGATTTGGACATCGGCGATATAACGGAGGAAGCCAAGACCAGATGGCTCAGACCAAATGAGATTCATGCCATACTATGTAATTGCAATTATTTCAGCATCAATGTCAAGCCTGTGAATTTGCCAAAAAGTAATACATTTGTACATTTATGTTTTTCCATGCCTTTTTTCTGATTGATTAAAATGAATTTTATTTGAGGGGTTCCATTCATGCAACATGCACTTATTCCAGATCAAGTGTGTTATAGAAGATTTAAGGCATGGTTCTACTTTATAGCTCACCTTATTTATTGCAATGAAATAGGTGGCACAATCGCATTGTTTGACCGTAAGAAGTTGCGGAATTTCCGAAAAGATGGCCATAATTGGAAGAAGAAAAAGGATGGAAGAACTGTCAAAGAAGCTCACGAACACTTAAAAGTAAGGATTTATTATCCTTGAATGTGTTATATCGTACTTGGTGCCAAAAAATTATGCGTATGATAGGGTGGTTTATTCTTTTTGGTTATATTTTATCCGTGTACCAGATTATTTTGGATAAAAATGAACCCTCTTGACTTCGACTTGGAACTCACACATATACTCCTGCACATTATCTTAGCCAAGTCGACCCTGGAAATCTTCCCCATGGTTATNATTGTTTGACCGTAAGAAGTTGCGGAATTTCCGAAAAGATGGCCATAATTGGAAGAAGAAAAAGGATGGAAGAACTGTCAAAGAAGCTCACGAACACTTAAAAGTAAGGATTTATTATCCTTGAATGTGTTATATCGTACTTGGTGCCAAAAAATTATGCGTATGATAGGGTGGTTTATTCTTTTTGGTTATATTTTATCCGTGTACCAGATTATTTTGGATAAAAATGAACCCTCTTGACTTCGACTTGGAACTCACACATATACTCCTGCACATTATCTTAGCCAAGTCGACCCTGGAAATCTTCCCCATGGTTATACAGGGACCATGGTGCTTTTTACCCCAATAAAAATGGATATGGTAAGCTTGGAATGTTGGATGAGTGACCAAAATGAAGTAATTTTATCACCTGGAGGATCATGACTTGAATGAAAAGATGGCAGGAGGAAAGGGAACTATCAAAGGATGATCGAAATCGGTTTTATGTGGATTTAACTTTAGTTCGTTGGGTGATGACCTGGAGCTTTAGAGCCATTCATTTGTTCGTTTGTGCAATTACATGCAGTTAGTTAAAGAATAGTGATATTATATGAAGTTGCATGTCATGGACTTGCTGTCATCTGGTTTTCTCCGATCATAATTCTTTCCTCCTTCGCCTACTAACATAAAAGTACTCTTAAGAAATTGATTAGGAATAAGCCAAAAAGATTTAGGTCTGTTTGATATGACTTTTGCTTCTTGTAGAAAAACTTTTGGGAGAAACAATTTTTGTTTAAAAAATAATTTTTAAAAGAGCTTCCTATTCCAAAGTGCTTAGAGACAAGCCACATTAGACCAGTTTCAATTAGCCAAACATATCTAAAAACAGCTTTTGGGTTTCAAATACTCCTTTTGACTTTTCAAAAGACATGCCAAACGTGCCCTTAGTCATGGATTTGCTGTCATCTTTCCATGGCCCATGGTGCTTTTTACCCACTTTGGCTCCATCCTTGTTCCCGCATCTTGGGATGGATTAGGAATATCCCAACAAGTTTTCATTACTAAACGTCCGTCTTTTTTCCGTAGTTTCTACAAGATATTTATACAAGGGGTTATTGATTTTCTCTTCTTCTTTTTTTTTTTTTTTGAGTTTCCAGTTAGTCGACTTTTGTATACCCAACTTTGTCTTTGATGCATCTGCTTACATGTTTAGGACTTGATTTTTTTTTTTTTTTGAAGTTGAGTTCACATAGTAGTTGATTTTGGAAAATTTCATCAACTAGATCTGTAGTAACAAGTTACCATTAATTTTGGTTGTCATACAGGTTGGTAACGATGAAATGATTCATGTATACTATGCACATGGAGAAGATAACCCGACTTTTGTTCGCAGATGTTACTGGCTACTTGACAAGTATGGAATCATAAAACCTTGTAAAATCTTAGTTTTAGCCCGATCTTCATGTTTTTTGTTTATTGATTTAAACATTGCAAATACCTCTATGTTCTAGTACCAAACAAGAGAAGACCGAATATATAAAACTTTAATTGCTGTTAGTACTTTTGTTGCAGGTCACTTGAACATATTGTCCTTGTTCATTATCGTGAAACTCAAGAGGTTTGCTTTTTGCTAATAGCAACATTTAATTAATTTTTTATGTATTTCTAATTTGCATATATGTCAACATGCTGATATTGGAACAATCATGTTACATGTACAGTTTTTTTACATTATTTTTGACATTGTACCACGTGGCGACACGTATGTTAGGACCCTGGCTTGTGATACAATCGAACACGAAGTAACAGTGAATGAGGAGCACAAATCAGAATGGAATTACAGTAATAAAGCTGAACACAGAAATTGGATTTTGAAGATAACAGTTTATGGGATAACAAGATAACAGTTTACATGCTATTCAAGAGGCCTGGAATACCTCCTATCTAATTGAAAAACTCACTCAGACAATGTCCGACTATGACCTTTCCCTCCATTACATTTTATAGACATTTTCCTATCGATATTACTCTTTTGCCCTGCTAGCTAACTGACTTGGTGGAATATTCTGGAATGCTGGCTGACTTGGCTACCTTGCTCCATTCTTTCCTCTGCTTGCAAAAGTGAATCGTATAGGGGGTCTACCGACATGATTGGACGGCTTTAAAAAAAAAAAACTTTCCTGCCCAACACTTTTTGAATTCCCACACGATGTACATCAAAATGTAACCCATATGGAATGTACACTTAGCATTATTCTATCTGGAATAAAGCTTTTGGAAAGGCAACACACTTCTATACATAGATGATTCGAATCTGGTTGTAATAACGAATTTGTAGAGAATAATACACGAGTAATTTGGTAATTGTTGTACAGCTTAGATATGCTTATGAAAGTTCAGAAAAAACCTTGTATACTCATTGAAGTTCATTCATAAGGTTTCAACTATTAAATTCACTAGACATTTGCTCTAAGGCTGCATGGTCATGTTGTGTAAAAAGGCAATACCAAGCGACCTGCATTTGCCACATGTACTTTCCTTGCTGATTACTTAAATTTGAAGTATCATCATAAATAAAAATTGTTTATAGAGTCGGATATGGGTCAGCTTCTCACCCTTCCGTTCTTGGACTGCTTTAGATTTGCTTTTTGCTGTCTTTGGTCCTTGTGCCTTTTTTTATACATGTATATGTACCCCCGACTGACATATACTTGTAGCTTGTTTGGGAAGTGTTTATAAATGATTTTGTTTATGAACAGATAGAAGCGAGTGATGGATAATTGGATAGTACTTGTGGGTCCCACGTTTGGACAAAATTGGTTTGACACCATTTATAAATGGGCTTATAAACACTTCCCAAACATAACTACTGAGATATTCTGTATGGAAATTTCTTTTCTTTCTTTGATAGATCCGAGGCCACATGTTGTATGTAAATGCCTCAAGGTCGTGATAAATGGTAGAGCCTTGGTTTTTGAGCATTTTATATATTTCAATTGTGTGAAACCTCATTTACAAATATCTGAATGCAACTTGGGTTGTAATTCATTGTACAGTTGCAGGGTTCTCCAGCCACACCTGTGAATTCCAATTCTTCAGTTGTCTCTGACCCATCTGCTCCTTGGCCTTTATCAGAAGAATCTGATTCCACCGTTGACCGGGCATATTACAGCAAATCACAATTAGGTGAGATTAAAATTTAGAGAATGATATCATCTTACACCATTCAAATGAAAATATTTGGTCTATTTATAAGACCATTCTCTAAGACGATGTGTGGTAGAGTTTCCAAACCAAATAAAATATATTTGTATGAGCAGGACCTTGAAGTCTTTGACATGACTTCTTCCTTGAATACGACTAATGTTGAAGTACTTGTTTCTTAATGATTTTCCAGAGATTAATGACAGCACGACTATAAAAAATCATGAACAAAGACTTCGTGAGATAAATACACTTGAATGGGATGAGCTTCTGGTGCCAGTTGATCCAAATAAGCTAATTACACCTCAAGAAGGTGATGAACTTGGTATTTTTTATGTTTTTGCATTAGTAATACAAAGTTTTAAAGGACATGATGATCATTTACTTTATTCACGCGTGCAATTTTCTGCTTACAGGAAAAACTTCTGGGTTTGATTTACAGAATCAATATCAAATGAGCAGTTACAAAACTAATGTAAGTGAACTGTTGATTTAAATGCGTCATCTCATATTCCCCATACATCCTTGTTTTCGTTTCTGTAAAGTGATTGATGGAACTTCTTCCATTTTTGCCCTTTTTTGGTGTGGGTATGATAATTACTCTTGCAGGCATTTGAATTGAATACATATGCATTTCAACATTGAAGACTAGAAAATGTCCTATAATAATCAAGGCCCGTCCTGATGCTCTAAAACTAAGCATGAATGGGTAAAGAATTGCCATAAAGAAGTCTTCCTGTCTAATTTTTTCACTTTCTGATTAAGCCCCTGTTTGATCCACATTATTTTTTTTATTCTCATTCTTCTACTCATTTTCAACCACACAATCTTTAATAAAATAATAATTTTTATCACATCAATAACTTTTCTTTATTTTTCAACCCCATATTCCCCATCACATCATCCAAAAAAATGCATTCTTTTGAAAATAATGTGCACCAAACAGGGGCTAAGAAATGTGTATGAAAGAGAATGTCCTTTTGGCTAGTGTAGTATCATGGTTCATCTACAGTAGGCGACAAGCTCCTTTGTCGTAGAATATTGTAGTATGCCTGAAACTTTTATTACAACTTCTACTTAAGAGACTTTGATTTTGTACTTTCTTGATTTGGTTTTTGTTTTATTCCCTTCTTTTTGCTTGAAGTTGACTGGTGCATAGATCCACATGCACATAATCATATGTATGTTTAATTCAATTATTTCTGCTATTTTGATGTTGCTGTTTCACATGCTTTTAATGTGAACAAATTCAAATGAGAAATTTTGGATTAGCTGCCTACCCTACCCATTTTTGCATTTAATTATTTCGCTTCTTTTCATATCAATCGTGCCACCAAATTGTTAAATTGCTGATATCTGTTTGATCAATTTTGAAGATAGACCATTGTGACATTTTGTTGATTGAAAAGTTGTAAAGTTTTTCTCAATAACAATTACCAATTTCCAAAAAGTTATGCCCAGAAAGTTCTATAAACAATCTTTCTGGGCATGTTACTGGAAGTAATTCAATTAGCTTAATGTTTTTCAATAATAAATCCTATCAGACCTTGGGACGTTAAGTGATTGTGAATTTACAGAATGCAATTCCTGATCTGAGGTCATTGGGAGGATGTGATTATCTAGATAATCTGAACCAAGATGGTCTGCAAACGCAAGACAGTTTTGGAAGATGGATAAACTATATAATTGCAGATTCCCCAGGATCAGTAGACGGTCAACCTCTGGAATCTTCAATTTCAGCTGGTTATCAGTCCTTCACTCCTCCAACAAATGATAACCTTGGCTCGACTGCTCGGGGGCAGATATTCAACATAACAAATGTCTCACCTGCATGGGGACTTTCAAATGAAGAAACAAAGGTTCTTTTTGTGTTACTTGTAACCCATACTATTTACATGAACGTAATAAACTGGTATACATGTTAACTCTTTGAGAATAAAGCGAGACACGTTTTTTCCCTCATGGATACTAATCATTTTGCAATAGATATTCCTTCTATTTCAAAATAAATGTCTTTTGACTGTTTTTATCAGTTCAACTTTTTGAACCCAATATGATTTTGGGAGACAATATTTGATATTTATTTTATTATCACGTCATTGTTTATCTATTTTGTATGTTTAGGATAAGTAATGCGACAATCAATATTGTTAGCCCTTTGCTGAATAATGGTCATTTTCATGCAGATCTTAGTGGTTGGGTCTTTCCATGAAGGACAACTACGTGTTCCCAAATCCAATGTATTCCTTGTCTGTGGAGATTCTAAGGTTTCTACAGTAGCTGTTCAATCTGGAGTGTTTCATTGTTCAGTTTCACCTCAATCTCCTGGATCAGTGAATCTGTACTTGAGTTTTGATGGCCACACACCTATTAGCCAAGTTTTGACCTTTGAGTTTCGTGCTCCTTTAGTGCATAAATGGACCCCTCTGGAAAATAATTCTGATCGGGAAAAAATTCGATTTCAGACAAGGCTTGCTCATTTGCTTTTTTCATCATCCAAGAGCCTGGACATCTTTTCCACTAAAGTATCACAAAATGCCTTGAAGGAAGCCAAAGATTTTGCTCAGAAAACTTCACGCATCTCCGATAGTTGGAGATATTTGATTGAATCAATTGATGACACCAAAATGTCTTTTCCTCAGGCAAAAGATAGCTTGTTTGAGTTGACCTTGCATAATAGACTTCAAGAATGGTTGCTAGAAAATGTATTAGCAGGGCGTAAAATTTCTGAATGTGATGAACAGGGTCAAGGTGTAATTCATTTATGTGCCATTCTAGGTTATACATGGGCTGTTTATCCGTTTTCATGGTCTGGCCTATCGTTGGATTATCGAGACAAATTCGGATGGACAGCTCTTCATTGGGCTGCATATTATGGAAGGTACAGTTATGTTCTCTACATGAAATGATATAATATATTCTTCCGGTTTCCGTTTTCCAAAATTAATATTTCCTCTCCTTGAGTACTATTATTATTTTGGGCATTTGTTCGCATATGTTTGTGTGTGATAAGATAAATATCCAAGATTAGAGTGTGATGTTGTTATGCCCCCATTTGGCCCCCATTATTTCTTATTAAATTATGATTCATTTTTTTCTCTCTCTTCTTATCTATACTACACATTCTCCAATAAAATAATACTACACGTAAACCCAAAAAAATTTCCTTCTTTTTTAACCACACATTTTTAAAAAAATTACTATTCCTCTCATAACGTGGAATAATGGGGGCTAAACTGGCACTATATGTAACATACTGCAGTAACAATATTGTAGGAATATTGTTGAGATTTTTTTTTTTCTAATTAAATAATTGATTTATCACATTGTGCTTATGCATGTTTGGCTTGGCTTATAAAAAGTAAAGCATATAGCATATAGATAAACTTGTGTATGATTGAATATAAATTATTTACAGAGAGAAAATGGTGGCAACCCTTTTATCTGCTGGGGCAAAGCCAAATTTAGTCACAGATCCAACATCACAAAACCCTGGTGGATGCACTGCTGCCGATCTTGCTTCTGTAAAGGGTTATGATGGTTTAGCTGCTTATCTTGCTGAAAAGGGCTTAGTTGCACATTTTGAGGATATGACATTGGCTGGAAATGTCAGTGGGTCGCTGCAAACAACTACAAATGATTCAGTGAACTCTGAGAATTTCAGGGAGGAGGAGTTGTATCTGAAGGATACTCTTGCAGCTTACAGGACAGCTGCAGATGCAGCTGCACGTATTCAGGCTGCATTTAGGGAGCACTCATTCAAACTTAGGACAAAAGAAGTTCAATCATCTAATCCAGAGATTGAAGCACGAAACATAATTGCAGCAATGAAGATCCAGCATGCTTTCCGCAACTTTGACACACGTAAAAAGATCAAATCTGCTGCACGAATCCAATATAGATTCCGTACTTGGAAGATGCGAAAGGATTTCCTCAACATGCGTCGTCAGGCAACCAGAATTCAAGTGAGTCCTACACGTTCTTTCTCATCATTTTCAGGAAAATTGCACTTTTAAGTTAGTCCTCTGTCCTCAATCATTCATTATAGTCGTACAATGTCTCAACAACGATAATCATCCTAATCTCTATTAAATTGTCACGTGAACCCCAGATGTCCAAATTTGTCAACCTGGGTTTGTTTCTCAACTTGTGTCAGTGCCAAAATTTTGAAGTGAGACATTTTTTCACTAGGGAAACAATATGATTTAACATAGATTTTGATAGGTTCCTGTCTTTGGAGACTGATAATGTGACAATTGGTTGAGGATGAACTTGCATCTTTTTAAAGTTTGGCAACCAACTTGCTATTCGGACAGTAGTTTGGGGACGAATCTTTCAATTTTTTCTTTTGATAGATTATGCTCAAGTTAAATGGTATATGCTTGGGATGTTGAGTTTCTTGATTTGCACCTTGCAAGAACTCGGAATGACTAGAAAACTGAGAAAAATGCTATTTTCCTATTCATGTACAACCTAATATGTATTATCTGGATGTACCATTACAATAGTATTCCTAGCACTGATTCTATGTTCGAAACTCTTTACCTAACGGTGACTGCAAAAATGTGATTGACACGGTTTGCTACTAGATATCAATTGATGTAGTTCTTCTGTAATGCAGGCTGTTTTCCGGGGTCTCCAAGTCCGTAAGCAGTACCGTAAGATTGTTTGGTCAGTCGGGATCCTTGAGAAAGCAATATTACGTTGGCGTCTAAAAAGAAAGGGCTTCCGTGGGCTTCAGGTTCAACCTGATGCAGTCCCCAGTGATCATAATCAAGATAGTGATGCAGAGGAGGACTTCTTCAAAGCCAGCAGGAAGCAAGCTGAGGAACGTGTCGAGAGATCTGTAGTACGAGTCCAGGCAATGTTTCGTTCAAAGCAAGCACAAGAAGAATATCGGAGGATGAAATTGGCTCATAATGGAGCAAAGGTGATAACTTTTCTTCTATACTCTCCATATGTGCAATTTTACAACTGTAGTCCTCAAACATTCAAAAATAAAGCGTGTGAGTTGCCAATCAATTTTTCTAGCATGTAGTCCTCAAACTTTCATTTCAAGTGTACTTTGGTCCCCACTAATTGGAAACCATCAATTTTTCCATCGAAGATAACTTGCCTTGACTCAAATCAATTATTTGTGAGTTATTTTTCATGCACGCACAAGTATGGACCCATTACTATCCAAAAAAAAAAAAAAAAAAAGTATAAAAAAAAAAAAAAATAAAAAAAAAAGACAAACAAAAAAAAAA
>CAIGRH010137284.1:0-16118 GCA_903798295.1 Fraxinus nigra | reverse complement strand
TAAGCTTTCTTGGTCGGGGTATTACAAGTACCAAAGCTTCGCAAAGTAGTGGCGGAGGTATGCTTATATCGAGATGGTGGAATGGGTTGAAGTTAACTCTCAAACCATCAATACCTATGAGTTAAAGTCAAAATTTCTAGAAGGGGGATAAAAAGAGCCTCAAAATTCGGTAAAGGGTAGCCACGTGATCGAAATTGAGGACAATGCTGCTGAAGAAACTTCTGAAGCCGTAGCTCACAAAGCTATAGTTCCCTTTGTAGCTCCCCCTCCTCCACCTATTTAGGTGATATGTTTTTCTTTTTGCGTTGTCTATGTAAATGGTTTCGGCGTACCATTGTAATTATTTATTCAAAGAATACTTTTTTTGTCTATATACTTGTGTTTGGTTTACTTAATGTACTTTCTGCTTACTTTACTGCTTTGCAATGCTCTTCAACTTATTTCGTTTACAATTGGTTAAAAAAATTTAAATTTTGTACAAGTGTTCGAAAGTCGTTTACCTTTATAATTTGACATCTGAGCTTGTTTGTTCCATTTATCATCTTATGTTTTATTGTACTTTGACTTTTTACTTGAGACTTGATTATTTGCAATTTGCGCAAGTGTTTGAAGTTGGCATGCCTTTTATTTATTTCCCTAAGCATGGTGTTAAGCGGTTCGCCCATGCTAAGGCTTCATTAACAACTTTTGTTGTTAAGGGCATGTGTTTTCCACTTTGCGAGTAAGGAGGTGATCCCTTTTGGGATCCAACTCTTAGTTGAAGTGCCCACACTTCTCTACATAGGAAAAATTCATCTATGTAGAGGCTTCTCCCTTGACTTTTGCCAATATGAGGTATTTTTTCTTTTATTTTTTCTTAAACTTGACTTATTAAAATTAAGAACAAATTTAACTTATAGAATTAATAATTTTCCTGAGCATAAGGTTGAGCAATTCGCCCATGTTGAGGCTTCCTTAACAACTTTTGTCGCTAGGGACATATGTTGTCCACTTCATGAGTAAGGAAGTGGTCCCTTTTGGGATCCAACTCTTTTTCGAAGTGCCCACTCTTCCCTGCATGGGGATGATTCATCCATATAGAGGCTTTTCTGAAGACTTTTGTTGCTGGGATGTACTTTTTCTTTACAAACACTTTAATAAAAGTCAGTTTCATTGAATTAGAACTATACAAATTGTATATTAATATTCTTATTGGTAGTATTTTTGTAAATGCTCTGCGTTTCATAGATGAGGCCATGCTTTTCCATCCATGTTTTCGATTTTATAAGTTCCAGATCAAGCCTCTTCTTTGATGCGGTAGGGGCTTTCTTAGTTGGGACCAAGGGTTTCTACCCCATACTCTTTAGAAGATAAGAATACCCTCCGAAAAACCAGTTCATTCTAGCAAAATGACTTTTTCTTAACTTCAGAACTGTAGTATTTAGTCATTTTTCATTGGTAGATAGCTAATTTTGCTTGAGAATCATTCTTCCTTTCTTTAAAGAGGTCTAGTTCACACATTTCCAACTCATCATTAGATATTTCATTAAAATGAATACGACGAGGAGACGGAAGACCCTCTTCATCTGGGCTTACAGCCTCGGCTCCATTAGCCATGGAAAAATGAGTTTCTCCTGTAGATGTTTTGCTTGTAGTTCGAATGGTCCATAAGGCTTGAGGCAGTTCATTGACCCAAGCCCCTTTAAAGGCGTCTAACTTTCTTTTCATCGTGTATTTGATAGTCTTATTAATAGTTTCCGCCTGTCCATTAGCCTGAGGATGATGTGGGAAGGATAAGTGTTTCCTGATGCCCAACTCTTCATATAAGTTTATGACCTTCTTGTTATTGAATTCTTACCTAATATCCGAGATAATTGAATGGGGAATTCCAAACCTAGAAATGATGTTTTTCCATAGAAATTTGGAAGTATTTGCTTTAGTGATCTTGAAAGGGGTTCGGCTTCTACCCATTTGGTAAAATAATTAATGGTGACAATCGCGAAGCTGAAATTACCCCTCCCTTTAGATAAGTGGCCTATAAGATCAATCCCCCGTTTGGTAAACGGTTAGGGGCTAGAAATAACACTTAGTTCCTAAGAAGGCTGTCTCTGAATTGTTGCGAAACATTGACACTTATTGGATCTTTTTGCAAACCGTTGTACATCCTTTTTCAATATGGGTCAATAATATCGTTGTCGTAACCCCTTTTGTGCTAGGGATCATCCTCCCGAGTGGTTGCCACATACCTTTTCATGAATCTCTCGGAGAATATGGCTCGTTCTTTCCCTATGCATCGGAGTGGGGAGAATGAGAAACTTCATTTTTATAGTACATCATCTTGGAAAATGAAGTGAGCGGCTCATCTTTTGAGCTTCTGTTCCTCATCTTTTTTAGAAGGTAATGCTTGGTCCCATGAAACCTATTATTGGCTTCATCCACAGTGGAGTATCTTCGACTTACATCACCTCTTTGCATGTAGCTGTAGAGGGTCTTGGAAGATGCTCTATGGACACTACAGTGAGCAATTCGGAATCTTTACTCCTTACATATTTCAAAAAAGCGTCAGCATGTGCATTCTCTGAGCGCGGGAATTGTGCCAACTCAATTTTTTCCAAAGCTGGAAATGAACTCCATGACCAATTTCAAATAAGTAGCCATTGACTTATCTCTGGTAAAGAAATTTCCATGAACCTAGCTAACTACTAAATGGGAGTCGTTGATGATTACCCATCTCTTTGTTTGCATTTCCCGAGCCAATATGAGGCCAGCTAGGAGTGCTTCGTGTTCTACGTTGTTGGTAGCGTTGAAGTCGAACCTTACTACACAATTGAGATTATATCCTTCTGGACTAATCATAACCACTTCTGCCCAGATCTAGTGTCTCCCAAAGAGCCATCAACAAAAAGGTTCCATGTAGAAGGCTCGCCGAATTATATCTCATCTTCCACTTCTGGAATAGGGATGAACTCTGCTATAAAATCTGCTAAGGATTGTTCTTTAACACTAGCCCTTAGTTTGAATACAATATCAAACTCATTAAATTCCACAACCTAATTTAGTAATCTTCCCAAAGTATCAGACTTCTGTAGCACTTGCTTGAGAGAGAAGTTAGTTAGCACGTGTATGGTGTAGGCCTGGAAATATGACCACAATTTATGAAAAGCTATCACCAAAGAAAGTGCTAGCTTTTCCATGTCTCTATAGCGAGTCTCTGCTGCCAAAAGTGCTTTGCTTACATAATAAATGGGCAACGGTGACCACCTCCCTCTCTTATAAGAAATGAACTAATTGTGTCGTGGATTATCGCTATGTACAGTTGCAATGCTTCATCGACCTTGGGTTTGGAAAAGTAAAGAGCCTGTCTCTCATGTGTTTCTTCAACTCTTGTAGGTCCACATCGCATTCCTCTATCCATTGGAACTTATTTCCTCCATTCAGAATCTTGAAGAAGGGTAAGCATTTTTCTGTCACCTTTAATACAAAACGATTCAAAGTGGCTACACGTCTAGTAAGTCTCTGCACCTCTTTAGGTTTCTGAGGTGACCTCATTTCAATTAAGGCTTTGATCTTCTCTAATTGGCTTCAATACCTCTTTGATTGACCATGTAGCTTAGAAATGTTCTAGAAATAACTCTGAAGGCGCAGTTCAGGAGGTTAAGCCTCATCTTGTACCTCCGCAATATTTGGAAAGTTTCACCGAGGTGCTTGACTTGATCCTCTGCCTTCAAGATTTTTATCAGCATATCGTCTACATATACCTCAATTGTCTATCTTATGAGATCATCGAATATCTTGTTGACAAGTCTTTAATAAGTGGCCCATAGTTTTTCAACCCAAAAGGTGTGACCTTATAGCAATAAAGACCCTTGTCCATTATGAAGGATGTATGCTCTGGGAACATCGGAATCTGATTGTACACAAAGTAGGTATCATGAAGCTAATCAGTTCATGCCTAGCTATTGAGTCCACTAGTTGGTTTATCCGAGAAAGTGGAAACCTGTCCTTGGGGCAAGCTTGATTTTAGTTTGAGAAATTCACACAAACTCTTCCTTTGCAATTGTGGTTTTTGATAAGGAAAGGGTTAGAGACCCACTTCGGATACATCGATTCCCAGATCAAGCGATTATCGACTGACTTATTTACTTTGTTGTTTAAGGCTTTTTATTTCTCTGGATTAAGGGCTCTCATTTTCTGTCTATAAGCTGTAGCCTTAGGATCGATTTTCAAGTTGTGGCAACTGACTTTTAGATCAATGACAACCATGTCTTCATGCTTTCAAGTGAAGACGTCCAAGTTATTGTTTAAAAATCTTTTCAACTTTTCTTGGCATCTAGTGGCAGATTTTTCCAACTTGCAGGCTCTTGAATGGATCCTGGGAATTTACTTGGAAACTTTCCAACTCCTCTACTAGGGTTATTCGAGGCTCGCAATCAATAATACGAGGGTCCAGTCCCTCTAAATTAGTTGCTTAGTAACTCCTAGTTCTTCAAGGGATACTTGTGATTCTCGGACACTTCATCTCCAGAGGTATTTATGACTCCACAGATCGTCCCTTCTTCAGAGGCATCCATCATTTCGACAACTTCTCCATGTTCAGGGTTTTACCCTTGTTCGAGAAAATCATATATGGCAATATTTGTTAGGATTACATTGACACTTACTAGTTGTGCTTTCCTAAAAAAGTTTGAATAGCACTCCCTTGCACTCTTCTAGTTGCCTCTGACCATAGCGATGCTATTCTCTGTTGGAAACGTCATACATAAATGGTAAATGAACATAACAGCCCATAATTCCTTTAATGCTGACCTCCCAAGCACTTTGTGGTAGGCGAAGCGGTTGTCCATCCCTAGAAATTCCATAAAATGATGAACAGTTAAGGGTGATGTTCCAATCTCTATTGCTAGAGTGATTTTACTCCTTAGAACGATGTTATCACTAGCAAAACCATACAAAGAGAGATTATTGGGGTCAGCTCATGGTCAACTTCCATTTTATCAAAGGTGGCTCCAAAGATGGTGTTGACGGAGCTTCCATTATCCACTAACATAATTTCTAACTATGAAGCTTGTCATTAGGAGGTATTTTGCTTCCATTGCATAGTTTCTTTATGAGTTTCTGGATTCTCCCCCAACATATGGGCCTTTAAAAATCGTGTTAATTTCTTTGGTAGGCTCACGGCCAGTATTAGCTGGGGCTCTTCTCTGTCTTTGATAGGACCATGTCTTTCCCATCATTGTCTCCTTTTTGAAGGACATCATCTCTATTGGGACTCCTCGGCTCATCATTCCTGAGCTGTTGATTCTGCTTCGGATGAGTATCTCTTCGTGGGGCATCTATTTCTCCATTGATTATTATTCTGATGGTGCATTGTAATATCTCTATAGCCAACAGTGTTGTGGCTAGGGCAGTGGTGGTATGAACAATAAAGGAGTGTTTTGTCCCTATTTCTAGGCTCAGCACCTCGTCCCCTACCTCTCCTTATTTGAGAGAATCATTAGAGGGTCTGCCTTAGTACGTTTCAGTACTAGGATTCACTTTTTCATAAACTAAAGTAGGCATTACATTTAATGTTACGGCAGCTAATACTTATCCTGGATTGATGGAGCTCGATTGTCTGATTGATGGTCTATCAAGTGTGAGATTAGGCTTTTTCCTCTTTGCATTTGAGGAGGAATGAGTCTTTGATTCTCCCTATTCCTATGATAACTCAATTCTTCGTTGATAATGTCTTGCCTTATCATTTCTAGTAAGGCATCTTAACTAGTATGGTCTTTGTTTTGTACATCTCTCTAAAAGAGATAGTTCATGTCTAGTCCGCTCCTTAGGGCTGTTAGAGCTTTCCTATTGTAACTTGCACATAGTAGGTCATTTCATCAATGAAACAAGACATGAAGTTTTTCAATAACTCGCCTTATTGCTATCTCATATATTGTAGGCATTATATATTGCCATTCACCTTCTTTTCTCCTTACACAATGCTTAAGGAAAATTTTATTGAAGTATGGCCAACTTCAGATGCTTCCCTCTAAAAGTCTGTATACCATATTTCAGCCGCTCCATTTAGGGTTAAGTGGAGTGCTCTATACTTCTTGGCGATGGTGGCTCCTCTTAGGTTCATGTAAGTCTTAAAACTATTGAGATGCTTCGCAAGATCACCTCTTCCATCATGCTTGGAAATTTTAGAGAACGTGAAGTAGTTCATTACAGGGGCATTCCTAATCCCTTGTAAAAATGGTAGATTATCATCATCGTCATCAAAATTATAGGACATTTGTGGCTTGTCTAAACCTTCATCTTCCATAACTCGAGTTTCTGGGGTGATTGGGAAGCTCGTACTTGACTCTTGGCCTGTTCCACTCTCCTCTCATGCCTATTTCTAGGGGAAGAATTCTGAGGCACATTGTCATAAATCGGCTCATTTTGTCTTTGAAATCGATGAGATTTATGCTGCCTATTTCTAGGTACAAGGGGAGGTTGAGCCAGCCTGTTTCTAGGCATGGAGGGAAGTTAAGCCTACATATTTCTAGAAAACCCTAGGCTCGGCCCATCAAAGACACTTGCGAAACTCTGTGGGTCGGTTAGTGGTATAGTTGAATGGAACCTCAGTGGGTCGGTTAGTGGCATAGTTGGTGGATATATCAACCCCAACTTTCCTTTCTTGGGGAGCTTCATCCCTTGAGTAATGTTGGTAGTCAGATATTTGGCTTTGGACCTCCTATTCATCGTGGTAGTAGTTTCCTTGTGAAGAATCGTGAAATGCATTTCCTTGGGTTGTATATGGAGAAATTGGGTATCTTCATTGGCCCTGCATGATCCTTAGCAGTTCATGCATGACTATGTTCTGTTGGGTTATATTTCTCATATTTGCAGCCATTGTGGCCACCTCCCTAGAAAGCCTAGCAGCTATCTTTGACCTATCTCGTCTGTGTTGTTGGTGAGGTCGATGGCGAGTAGTTGGGACATCTTGTGAGGGTTCTCCTTCTTTAGTGTGTTTCCTAGCCCTTTGAGGTGCAGATTCGTCATTGTTTGAACTCATGACACTAAACTTTTTCCAGACAAATGATATTCCTTATTTTCAAGGATTAAATTGGCTTCCAATCAAATAAGTTTATCTTGGACTTTCTCATTGGTTCTTTATTCTAAAACACTCCCCTTTTCAAAGGCTTGAAAATCATTTCACAGTAAAAGTTGCTTCCCAAAGACAGGGCCAATCTGTTGACCCCATTTTTTGTAATGCAAATGTGGACAACAGATGTCATGGACACTCGTGCCAATTCAAGCAAGTTCCAACACGTTTTGATCGGAGAACCAGATGGAGAAGGGAAGTGCATAAATGCATGAGATACTTTATGGCGCGAGACAAAAATGTTCGAGCACCAACCATAGTGATTAAGATGATTGTACTAACAAACAATCACCAACAAAGTATAAATAATCTAAGATCAAACTAACAAATGTAAAACAAGCAAGATGCTAAATTAAATATATTTTTCTTCAGTCTATTCTTTTATATTAGAATCAATATTCAAAATACAATCCTTTACAATTTACAAAGACCACCTATTTATAGGTTTCTGGTCAATGTGGTGATCATTGGATCAGAACCACGTGGCCTTATCTCTTCGACTAAAGTCTCACATCACTAAGTCTATCATACATTAGATACATTGATAACGAGTCAGATGCCCTACACATTAGGTTGGGACATCTGACATTATTTATTACAAACATTGCATTAATCATTCCTAATTATTGCCTGCAAATCTTGATAGAAATAGCTTTAGCTTCAGAGACTTCTGATGAACCGAGGGCTTTGGCCGAACGGAGTTTCATATTGGTGATCTTCAGTGTGAAGATTTTTGGCTTCTTCTTTAATTTCTTACATAGTTTTTCGATTTAAGAGTTTCAGTCATTTAGGCGGTTCTTCGAAATACTTAAGAATTTTAGCCATTTAAACAATACTTTGACACAAGAGTTTCAGCTGTTGTTTGACTTTTTTGTATTTGACCAATTGGGTCATATTGACTTTCCTTTCCATGTGTACTACGATATGGCACTTTGACAGGAACCTCAGTGGCGAGGCGTACCAAGTTCTTCAAAAAATTAACCTTTATTTTTGGCGAGCTTTATGTTTAAATAAATTTAAGTCTTGAGACTTTGATCAGACATGTATACTATTTGACAAAAAAATAACAAAAGAAGTAATAAATTACAATTTGGAATAGTCAAATCTCTCAAAGTCTGAATTAATTCACTGGGTATTATAATAATTACATGAAAAATATGTAAATTATTTTGTTTAGTTTTAATGCATCATATGTATATGTTACGGACTTTTTCAAGTCATCATCACGTCAAGGGACGAACCAAATACGACCGCCACATGGAATCATCCTTCACCTAAGACGAACTCAATTCGCCTTCCACCATGAATCGAACGAACCGATTTCGTCTGTCCATGTGAGAGATGAACTGATTTCATCCGTCGTCCCGACAGATGCAAAGGCCTGCACTCTGCATCACTTCGTCATAATCGAAATTAAATTTGAAGTGATAATATCCATAATGAGATAAACACTCATGTTACAATCGCTCCACTTCAACACTGTGTACTAGAAGATCTTTCATGGAAGGATTTCAAGAACCAAATCCTTAGGACTAATGATGGGACTCATAGTAGACTCCAAAACATCAAGTACACGCCTTACAATGTGAGGTGGCATTAAATGAACCGCCTACCTATGGATTGATGGATTGACACATAGGAGAATATGATTTGCCTTAGGTTCAAGACCACGTGTTTCCCATCCAACGGTTCCTCTCTTATTCACCTTCACTATAAAAACTCACACTTGCACTATAGGAGTAGTGGTCCCTAAAAAGATAAAAGAAGCCCAAGTTTTAACATTATCGTCTTCCATACGTACACTACTACTAAAAATTACATTTTTGTGAACATTATCACTAGATTCTGTCTACCAACTCATTAACTTGACTGTCAGAGTACCCATGGCCACTTCCACCCCACTTGAAAAAGGCCATGAGCGACTAACAATGGGTTGCTATGTACAATAAAGAGCTCATGTGGAAGAATTCTATTGGCCACGTGTTTGGGTCATTTTCGAGGTCAACAGATTGACGCCGTCTATGAAAAATCGTTATTATAACCACGAACATCCCCATAATAAAAGCTTACCGAATATCCACCTGGCTTTATCCTTTAAAATGGATTTTTTCTTTAATAAAGAACAAGCGGAGGCCCCAAGATAGGAAGATAGAGTGTTATTAATTACCTCTTGTAAAAAAGTGTGCAAGCTCAAGAACAATGAGTTCAAGCAATGAAGATGTGAATCCAAGGAGAGTATGAGAGGTCTTTGAAGAATAGATCATCCGAAACAATGTCACTCACCAAAGGCCTCATCACCGCTATCTCAGAGGTGAAAAAATTGCAGTACGATTAACTACAACTAAAAATTACATTTTGGTGAACATTATCACCAGATTCTATCTACCAACTCACTAACTTGACTGTCAGAGTGCTCACGACCACTTCCACCCACTTGAAAAAGGCCACGAGTGACTAACAATGGGTTGCTATGTGCAATAAGGAGCTCACATGGAAGAATTCTATTGGCCACGTGTTTCGATCATTTTCGGGGTCAATAGATTGACGTCGTCTATGGAAAATCATTATTATAACCACGAACATCCCCATAAATAAAAAGCTTACTGGAATATCCGCATGGCCTCCCCCTTTAAAATGGAGTTATTCTTCAATAAAGAACAAGCAGAAGCCCCAAGAAAGGAAGTTGGAGTGTTATTAATTACCTCTTGAAAGAAAGTGTGCAAGCTCAAGAACAATGAGTTCAAGCAACGAAGATGTGAATCCAAGGAGAGTATGAGAGGTCTCTGAAGAATAGATCCTCTGAAACAATGTCACTCACCAAAGGCCTCATCACTTCCATCTCAGAGGCGGAAGAATTGCGGTACGATTAACTGCTGAGATTGCTCATATGGCTACCAACATGAGGAGCATTACAGCTCTAAATGCGGCTATGCATGAACTTATCATGCATGTACATAACCAAAGAGGTTTCCAAATACCTGGAATACCCTACAATCTGCCTACAACACACACCAAACATAAGTGGGACAAAGCTACATAATCCATTCACGTCGACAGTGAAGAGAGGCTACGGTTGAAAGGGAAGTGGGGATAGATATCTCTTCCAACTATGCCTTCGAGTGACCCGTTGACAAAGCTCTGGTCGGAAAATACATTTTTTCCTCAGATTATGAACATCCCCAAAGGTCCATAAGTGTGTTTGATCGAATCGGACGGACGCCTAGGAATATGAATTAGTCCACTCACAAAATAGGTAGACCACAAGAACAAGCACAACAAAATAGCTCAGGTTCCCCTACCAAGGAACAGATGAGAGATGCGAGAAATGATGAACCAGGGAAATCAGGTAGGGATGTCCCAACCATCGCCTCATTACTTGGCAGATGAGAATGATTTCGATGGACCATGCAGGTCCTATGAACTCGAAGACATTGACGATGACCAACTATTCTTCAAAGAACTATGTAGTTTTCCCATGTCTCATAATTTTATGCCCCCTAAAATTCCTAAATATGAGGAAAAAGATGACCTAAAGAAACGCCTCAACAAATATAAAACACGTATGAGATTCAAAAGTGTATCACCGGCTTTGAAGTACAGATCTTTTCACTTAACATTGGGTGGAGCAGCTGAAGTGTGGTATGGTTGGCTAATGTCACTCAGCATTAGGAGCTGGCCTAACCTTAAAAAGGTATTTTGGAACCAATATTTGTCTAAAAAGATGGAGAGGCACTAATCCAGTGCCTTTTGGATATGAGACAAACATCATGGGAAATATTGAAAAGTTACCTAGCTCACTTTAGTGATGAAATAACTTACTGCGAGCAAGTCACATACAAAGAAGCCCTCTTAGCTCTAAAAGGAGGATTGAACATGAACACACAATTTTGGAGAGATCTCCGAAGCAAAAACCCGATCACGTATGACGAGTTGGTAGAGATGATGAGAATTGAGATTATCGATGAGGAAATGATTGATCATCAAAATAGGGCAGCACAAGGACTTCCCCTCCCCAAAGTTAGATGGAGAGAGGACCCATGTCACATTTGGTAAACCAACAATGAACTCAAGCTGGCCACAGAAACTTTGAACACCTACATTAGTTAATAAAAATGTTGGGCCTAATGACAACGTTGGAGGGGGAACCTCTAGGAGATTCTCTAATCCTAGAAATAAGTGCGACCCTACTGTACTTTCCACCATTTCTATGGCCATGACACGAGCGAATGTCGGGAGGCCTCCCGTGTGTCGAAAGATGTAACCCCCGAAATAGGAGAGAAGGCTACCCTAGGACGGTGCTGTAAGACCGAACTCACTTATGAAAGGTGAGACAACGTGACATTCACCTCGACATGGCGTGAACGACGACCAAGATAGGCCTATGGGTAGACAACGACCCATGAGAGATCATCCCATTGAAACTGATAACATGCCCGTCCATGAGATTGATATGATTATTAGAGAACCATGTGTGGGAGGCCAATCTCGTAATGCACAGAGGAATCACACAAGGAAAGCTAAAGACTCGTTTTTGGCCATCTATATAGTGAACCAACACCAAAGGATAAGACCTATAGAGGCCATCACATTCACTCAAGAAAATGCGGTGGGCGTACATTATCCTCACTGCGACGCATTGGTAGTAAGAGTTGTGGTGGCAAGAAACGGGTTGAAACACATGCTTGTAGATAATTGTAGTTTGGTGAACATTTTGTTTGGCTCCACCCATGACAAGATGGTGGTAGATCACAAACTCGCTTCTATGATCGCTCATCTGTATGGTTTCACCAAGGACAATATCATTCTAAGAGAAATGATCACTTTGGCTATTGAGATGGGGGTGTCACCTCTTGTAGCTAACCAAATCATGGAATTCTTGGTAGTCGACCACCGGTCCACGTATCATGGAGTATTAGGGAGATTGGCCTTGAAGGAGTTGTGGTTCATGACCTACATCCATCATCTGTATGAAGTTTCCAACCGAATAGGTTATAGCCACTGTCCAAAGAGATCAGATGGGATCAAGAGAATGTTACCTCGACTCTTTAAGAAAGGCCAAGCCCTGGGGAGTCAATATGGTAATCTTAAACACCGAAATGATCGACGCCCTGAAGAAGGGTAGACCCCTGCATAATGAGGAGATGTTGATATGGCGGAAGCCTTTGGAAAAGGTCTTCCTGAGGAAGCAGCGTTGGATGAATTGGACCCCCGAATCATCGAGTCAAAGTCAAAAACCGCCCCAACGGAGGAGCTAGAGAGTTTTCCTATGGACTCTCAAGACACCTCTAAAATTCTACTGGTTGGAAAGGACTTAAAGGATGAAGTGAAAGAGGAGCTAAAGAACTTTCTAAGGAGGAATATTGGCATGGAAACATGAGGATATGGTAGGAATAGACCCAAAAGTTAGCTGCCACCACTTAAGGGTCGATCTGAGCCAAGCCCCCCATAGAAAGAAAAGAGGAGCCTTCAATGCGGAGAGGTACAAAGCTTGGAAGGAGGAGATCGAAAAGTTGATAAAAAATGGTTTCATTAGAGAGGCCACCTATCCGAAGTGGATATCCAATCTTGTGTTGGTAAAGAAACACAGTGGTAAATGGAAAGTATGCATTGATTTCTCCAACCTCAATTTGGTATGTCCAAAGCTTTTATGACCTAAATATAATATGTAACTGAAAAGCACACTTAGCTAAATTTAATTATTTTTTTGTCTTCTCTAATAGTTCAGTACGATAAAATCTATTTTAACAAATAAATCAATGATATTATAATAATTCAATTATCAAAAACTACCTTAGGATGCTAACTATCCATGCTGGAAATAATTGATGGCATGACATTTTCACTATTTAAATTAAAAATATTTGTCAATACAAATTGTAGTTGTTAATTGCTAATCATGTTATTCAAGAAAATATTAAGAAATGGCATCCAAAATCTTTATTTTAAATATCTATACCAAACTCACATCGGATTGGTGGTCATGCTTTGCCAAACCTATGGCCATTTACATATTAAGAGAATTTCAGTAGTTGTTCGTGTTGGTATTCGGTAGAACCAATCGTATTTAAACCTACAATCTCGATTAAAATTGATTTGGACAAAAAACTTATGTAAATCCTTATGGAGTTACTCATTGTGGGGTCTCAAAAAAAAAAAAAACTACGTTATTATAATTTTTTCATTATTTTGTATCCCGATCTACCACATCTCCATGTCAAGCATGTTCTTGCCCTGCAGTCCAATTTAGAATCCAATATATTCCTTTCTGCCGGGTGGTGGAACTATTGATTCAATCGAAAGGCTAGGAGTCGTCTTCTCATATATGTCCACACTACTACAACTAATATCTAAATCAATGGTAAGAATTAGATCGTCTTGTTTGGCCGATAAAGCTTTTGCCTAAGAGACGGTAATGTAAATAGAAAATGTTCATTGAAAAAGTCTCACGACCTAGTTGTTGACGTAACAATAATAATATTTATCGATATATCACGTGATCACTAAGTCTTCTTCAACTAATCTCGTTTGATCGAGCAAGTAATTGAGAATTCAAGAGGAGCCTTTTGATTTTGTGAAAACTACTTTGTCATCAAATTTAATTCATTTTTTAATGTTCTCTAACAGTTTCGTACTTTAAAATATGTTTTAACAAATAAGTTAATGATATTATAATAATTTAATTATCAAAGACTAGATACCTTATGAGGCTATCGATCCATGAATGATGAAGTGACATATTCACTATTTAAATCAAACACATTGTCAAAACAATTGGTAGCTGTAATTGCTAATCATATTATTCAAGAAACTAATAATAAGAAATGGCATGGACAAAATCTTTAATTTCCGATATATATGCCAAACTCACTACAGGTAGGTCATGGTTTGCCAAATGATATGGTTGCGAGTTAACCTTATCTAGTATGGTGCTCCGGCTACTTAAATCTACGGTTGCTACCTGCAAAAAGAGGTCGGGGCTTTCTCTCCCGTTGTACCTCTGGTATGAGAATCAATTACTAGTTTTAAAGAAATAAGGGGTAAAGTATAACGGGAATTCACGTAGTTCGGGTTTTTTTAGAGTTCATACATTTCTCACCTTAGAGGTATTTATAGGCACATGTTGCTATGCACGTGTTCGGTAATAAATGGTGCCACGTGTCCCACGAAGACCTTCCCACTTCCTCCATGTTCTCACATTGTGACCCCCACTCGTCAAGCGGTTGGTTGTGCCCATGTTTGCTGTTGGGCGGTTTCCGTCCTACGCATTGTTATTTGTATGGTTAAGCATAGTATTAACTTCACGGTGGTAGGCGGTCTATGTGAACGTAGGCGGCCGTATGGGGGTCGACAGCCTCATGGTGGTGCATGGTTGCAAGATTGTCTTGGTGACCCACGTACGCGATTATAAGATTAAGATTGTCACCCGCGTACACATGGGGTGGTAGAAAGCCTCATGGAAGTAGACAGTCTCAGGCGGTAGACCACCTCATGGAGGTGATAGACGACCACATGCGAGTCGACTGCCTACGTGGAGTGCTCATGGAGGTGCTCTACCTGGACTATGTGGACTGCCTAAGTCGACTGCCTACGTGGAGTGCTCATGGAGGTAGACGACCACATGCGAGTCGACCTCATGGAGGTGCTCTACGTGGAGTGCATATCAGTTGACTTAGCAATTTTGCATAATTATTAATGACATNTGTCACCCGCGTACACATGGGGTGGTAGAAAGCCTCATGGAAGTAGACAGTCTCAGGCGGTAGACCACCTCATGGAGGTGATAGACGACCACATGCGAGTCGACTGCCTACGTGGAGTGCTCATGGAGGTGCTCTACCTGGACTATGTGGACTGCCTAAGTCGACTGCCTACGTGGAGTGCTCATGGAGGTAGACGACCACATGCGAGTCGACCTCATGGAGGTGCTCTACGTGGAGTGCATATCAGTTGACTTAGCAATTTTGCATAATTATTAATGACATCATGTATCACTAGCCCATCTATCCTTTGTCGATGTTCATCAGCCAGGGATAGCATCTTCACTTCTTCCGTATTGTTTAAATTTTTTCTTTTGGTGTTGACATTCAATATAAGCGGGTCGATCAGTTTAATTGTCGTAGAGTGGTAAAATACCATACAAGTGGCACCCCATTATCGAGTTTGAGTTTTGGGGTAGAATTTCCCCCAAAAAATTAAAACTCCACCTCTATCGTGTACAAAAGTTTTATATCTTCTACATCTGACGAGAGTGATAGTGACGGAGCCTTGTTCGTCGACCGACGAGGCCGGTTACTTGATGGTCGACAATCGACCAACAAGGAGGTCGACCATCAACCAGTCAAGCTGGTCGATGTCGGTCAGCCTAGGGGTCGACCATCGACAAGCTAGAAGGCTGGTCGATGCCGACTAGTTAGGAGGCTTATCGATGTCGACCAGCCTTCTGGTTGGTCGACCATCGATCGGTCGACGAGTTTCTCACTCGTCGATCGATCATTCCGACTCATCACTCCAAATACTCAAATGTTTAATGTTGAATGTCGAGGCCGGTGATTTGAGCCTTAACCATTTCACATTTTGAAAACTCACCACCAGTCCTTAGCGATTTTGAGCTAGCCAATTTCTTGATTTTTTGGTTCGCCACTGTCTGTCGAGCTATCTTGGATCGTCGAATGCAGGATCAGGTAATTTTGAGCTTTAACCATTTCAGGTTTTGAAAACTCACCACCAGCCCTTAGCGATTTTGAGCTAGCCAATTTTTACTTTTTTTGCTCACCGCTATGTGTCGACCTGCCTTGAATCATCGAGGTCGAGGTTAAGTGATTTTGAGCTTTAACCATTTTTAGTTTTGAAGAACTCACCACCAGCCCTTAGCGACATTCATTAATGTTGTTACCACTGCAGACATTTAAAGGTCTTGTATACCAAGCGTCGCACGGCTAAACTTAGCCAAATACTCCCTCAAGGATTAATTTTTCTCTTGCACAACCTACATCAACCTAATGGCGGTCTTATG
>CAIGRH010137216.1:0-19380 GCA_903798295.1 Fraxinus nigra | reverse complement strand
AATTGAAGTGTTTTTCCATTTTCCTTTGATGTGGGACGAGCTTTATTTGAGAATCATTCTATTTTTCTTGGATTGGTGAATTATTATCTATGGTTCATTCAGGGCTACTCGTCTAGTGTAGCCCCATTGACGGACTTGCTTAAAAAGTCTCAAGGGTGGGATTGGTCCATAACGTGTCAAAGGGCCTTTGATGACTTAAGGGTTGCGGTTATGGTAGACTGATATGTCGAACTTTGCCATTGAGGGTGTGCTTATGCAAGAAGGCCAACAATTGCCTTTTAGAGCCGCAAGTTGAATGATACGGAGCAACGATACGGTGCACGAGAAAGAAATGACGGCCACAGCGCATCACCTACGGGCATGGCATCATTATTTGTTGGGTTCGCATTTTGTCATTAAGACAAATGATGTGGCACGAGAAAGAAATGACGGCCATAGCACATTGCCTATGGGCATGGCATCGTTATTTGTTAGGTTCCCATTCTGTCATTAAGATAAATAATGTGGGAGCTACTTTCAATCACAAAAGAAGTTAAGCTCGAAGCAGACTCGTTGGCAAGACTTCTTAGATGAGTTTGATTATGTGATGGAGTATAAACTCGAAAAGGCAAATGTTGTAGCCTATGCCCTTAGCCAAGCCACGGGAAATCTATTGGAGTTGATCAAACAAGGGTCGGAACATGACCCGATGGCAAAGAACCTAATGCAAGCTGCCAAAGAGGGCAAAACTCAACGATTTTGGGTTGAAACCGAGTTGCTATACATTGGGCAACAAGTATTTGTGCCGAAGTCGAATAACTTGAGGCGAGACATGATTTATGAATGTTACGATACCAAGTAAGCTGGCCAATGCCAACAAAACAAAGTGGAAAATAGGTTACTAGCGGGACTTCTTGATCCTCTCCCTATTATGGAACAACCATGGGACGTGATTGCCATGGATTTCATTAGTTCTTTGATGAAGTCTGAAGGGTTCGGGTCAATAATTGTTGTTTTTAATCGGTTCTCAAATTATGTCACTTTCATTCTGACCCCTAAGGACTGCACCGTGGATGAGGCGATAAAGTTGTTCTTCAAAAATCCTGTGAAGTATTGGGGTTTGTCCAAAAATATTGTAAGTGATCGGGATTCCCATTTTATAAAAAAGTCATTAACAGAGTTGTTCAAACTCCTTAAATCAGATTTGCACTTTTCTAGCAATTTTCACCCGCAGATTGATGGTCATATGGAACGGGTGAATGCTTTATTGGAGTGTTATCTCCGACACTTTGTTAGTGTCAACCAATGAGATTGGGCACTGTTGATGGATACACCTAGTTTTACAATTTGTAGAAAAGTGAATCCACAGAACATAGTCCTTTTGAGCTTGAAGCAGGGCGACAACCCACTACACCCCACACCTTACCTATGACCGTTGACTCAGGTCGAAGTCCCGAAGCAACAAAGATGGCTAAGTCATAGGAAGATGATGAGGACTTAGCTAGATCTTACTTGGAGAAAGCCTGAGGCGTATGAAAAAATGGGTAGACGTGAAACGACGACCTTTGGAATTCAATATTGGGGATCAAGTACTTGTGAAAATGTTGTCGCAACAATTCAAAGCCTGCCGTAAAGTTCACAAAGGCTTGGTTCAACAGTATGTGAGACAATCCAGTTTTCCATGTGAGTATGTTGAAGCCATATATGCTTGATTTGGAAGAATTAGGGAGAAACAAGTCAGAATGGGCGCCTTCCATCGTTGCAAAATCTTTTGAGAAAGAAGTTGAATCTATCTTGGCGAATCAAGTGGTGATCTAGACGGAGGGGTGTTCCATCTTGCACCCAATACTTAATCAAGTGTAAAGGTTGCGAGTCCAAAGCTACTTCGGAGAATGAGGGAGACTTAGGGCAGTTTAAATCCATTTTAGCACTACAAGATGACGAGGGTGTTGCTAGATTTGATAGGGGAAGTGACTTACATCTTTCCAAGTCATGGCCAAAACGTCTAGGCAGTGGTCGCATAACTCAATGCAGACATGGCATTTCGACATGACATAACTGCCTACAGCAAGGAACGCATGCAAGAAAAATACAAGTCGGATGCACAGGTTGGAAACGCATGCAGGCACGAAAATGAGATTTTTCTAATTTTGAGGAGAAAAAATACTGTGTACTGCAGTCAGTTATTTTGGACGCCAACTTGTGAAACTTGTATGAAGAAGTCAAAGAAGAAACAAAGTTCAATTTGACTACTATAAAAGGGACATGTCAACTTTAGCAACTTGTAAGAAAGCAACTATCAAATTGACTACCACTTACACAAAGGAGACTAGCAACTTGCATAAAACTAGCGTGCAACTTGAAACCGATAATGGCCCTTGGATCAAATAATCTTGGCCATTGATTTCAACTTACTTTGCCTATGAATGGATGTATAGTCTCATTTGTAAATCACATGGAGTGAAGTGGGATAAAAACTTGAGAGACTATAAAGTTTTTCCTTTCATTTATACAAAGAGAATTCTCCCAAACTTGCTTTCATTATATTTCCAACATTAAGTCCTCTATTCAAAGTTGCCATAATTTAACCACAAAGGTTAAATTCTCGTGGGAAGAAAAAGGCTGACTTAATGTTTTCTAGTTGGTTTGGGAATTATGAAAAGTTAAGGCCACGACGTTCTAGTTAGTTCAGGTGTAACAAAACTAAGTCCAAGACATGCTTTTGCTGCATCATCACGGCATACATAGTGATCAATCATTTCATAAATTTAACAAACCAACCATTAGTATATATAGCACTTGATTGAAGACGGACCACCAGGTATTTGGAACCAAATAATGTTAATGTCAATAAAAACTCTAAAATTCAATAAACAATGTGAGAAAGCTAAAGCTAAACAAATTTAACAAACTCGCACTTGAGGAATATATTGCTACTCATCAAAAGCCAATACAGAATATTCAAGCAGCTGGATTCCCGGGGATAGACAGGGTTGATGTGCATAAACCATCAAGCAATGACAAGATTATATAAAAGGAGATAAACCTATCTGTCTATCTATCTATGACAGCAGAAACTATTCCCAGAAAATGATAAACTCAATTACATCCTTAGGCTAGGCTCAAACCAAATTTCTACCACGATCTCAACTATTAAAAAAAAAAGTATCAATAGCCAGAAGTGAAAGCATTTAGTTACAATTGCTTTACAATGATGCTTTCGGTATTGCCTATGAATGACAAATGAGGGGACTGGGCAGGCAGTAGAAACACACACAAACACATTTCTCACTTCCTTTAAGCATAGCAATTATATATAGCAACAATAAGTTTGTCACATAAGCAGAAAAAGAACCTCAACTTTCTCACTTCCTTTAAGCATAGCAATTATGGTCAACCAAATTTTTATTCAATCCTATTCTACCATACAGAATTAAAGCAATAAAAAGAAAGTGCAAAGCACTGATCAATAACTAGTAGAGAAGAATGATAATTACAACTCCAGTATAAGAAATAAATACGAGTGGGTTCATCTCTTATCACAGATGATCCCACATAACTAAAGCCCATTTTCCCATAAACTTCAACTCTCTAATTAGGACATGGAGAAGGAGTCTCTATACGCACTTCTTTGACATCTGAAATTAAAACCTTTCTTCCTTCCTTCAGCAATGGCATGATTAAAGAAAGAGATGCAAAAAGGAAACAAGTACACATTAACAATCATGTCTAGGTTTAAAAATAATGCAAAAAGATTTTGTTAGGACAAACAACAATTCAAGTATTTTTAAATTCCCAACACATCATCGATTGATATAAACAACAAACCAAATCCTAATGTTATGACCATCTCACATTCACGTATCCTGTGATTGATGATTGAAATCCCATCTCTCTTTGACTAGACAAAACAAAGCTAGAGGGACTCTTGAAACTCCTCTTCATTCTTCTTCTTCTTATTCAGCTCTTCTTCGTACCTCTTCAATCTCTCATCCCACATCTCCTGTACCCACATATACAAATTTAGTGAAAACCAGATTACAAAATAAATAAATAAATAAATAATAGGGGAATTGGACCTTGTACTTGAGTTCAGCGCGGTGCATAAGATAAAAGCCAAGAATCCCACCAACTATAGTACCTGTAATAATCCGGAAATAACCCCATCTTGGTGACCTCATCTCTCTCTTCTCACTCAATTCTCCTCTCCCCTCTCTGCTAGGTTTAAATCACTCCCATAGACCGAAGGGGTGGGTTAGTTCATTTGATAATTCAGGCCTTTTGCCATTCTCTAGCTGACTGTCATCGGCCGCTCTTTTGTTTAGGGCCAAGTGAATAATATATCTCGGGCCTTTACAATAAATGGGTGCTATTTTTTACGAGAATAATATATAACTTCTAGTCTTAAAATCACATTTTATAAATAATAAATTCATTAAAATATTTCAAAATTCAGGTAATAAATAAATTTATTAAATATTAAAATATAATATAATATACATTAATAATTTCTAAAAATGTCACCTCACCTACCACATCATATCACCCCACTACACCACCTTCCCTCCACCGGAGACGCCCATCAGTTCTGGCGGCCTCTCCGGCAATCACTCCGGCGACTGTTCCTGCGGCCGTTCCGATGACTTAAAAAATTTCCAGAAAATTAAAAATTGAAAATCACACCCCCACCCCCATGGATCCACCTACCACCCCTACCTCTACATTCACCTCCTAAAAAATTATTGAAAAAATTTCAATTCACTTTAACCAAGTTTGTATTCAATGTGACTAACTGTAACAAGTATGTGTTCAGTGTGACTGTCTGTGACTAATTGTGATCAAATTTGTATTCAATGTGACTAACTATGATCAAATTTGTGCTCAGTATGACTATCTATGATCAATTGAATCTTAATTGTGACCGTATATGATCAAGTTACAATCGGCTACCATTAACACAAAATTGGTCACAACGAGTCATAATTGGTCACAATTAACAAAAAACTAATCACAATTAAAACAAATGTTGGAAAATACACTATATTACATTCACAAATTACCATAATTAGAAGACAAACATTGTTGAAAAAGAGTAGGGTCATTTTAGATCAAAATATGCACTTCATAAAATCTTGAGATTCACAAACAAGAATTTTCATGTTACATCGTTGAAAAATAGAATGTCAAGATTTGATCGCCTAAAAACCACATCGTTGTAACTCAGAATTTTCTCATCAACTGTTGCTTTTGCCATGTTTTAGGTACCTTATAATTAAATATTTTGAATAATAAGTCGATCTTCCCCCAATTTTGCTTCAAAAGTCAACTTTTCAATATACCCTGTAAGCATTGAGCTCGTTCTCGAGCCTCTCTTTCCTCAACTCAGCCCGTCTGTCCACATCATCAGCCCAAGCATTATTCGGCCCATAATTGGACCCAAATGCCCATCAATCTTCGCTACAACCTCTTTGAACAGCTGTGTATTCTCCCCCTTCTTAATCTCGTCGTAAGCCATCCTCAGGGCATCCAACTGCATCGAAGCGTTGCCGCATTTCTCTGCGATGAAGAGAAGTCGACTGATCTTCGTATGTCTGGTGTACAGTGCCGCGTACGCCTCGACGTCCGGTTGCTCGCCACTTATGATTGGCATGTGACATTTCGACTCATCGCCATCTCCATCGCCATTAACGTATATATCCTCCTCTTTGATCATCTGTCTAGTACCCTCGTCCTCCACCTCCATTTTGTGATCTTTAAGCACCCCAACGATGATGTGCTATTTAGGGTTTTCGTTTCTCCTGCTCTCTCTCTCTAGATTTCAGTGCTTTATGTTCTATGTGTATAGAAAGTGAGAGAGAATAATAAACGTGGGCTTCGCATGTATGAGAATACCTTAAAACGGAGCGGATATATCATTTCAATCGTCGCTTCAATCGTTGTGACGACGACGAGAGACATGATAGCTACAGTAGTGAGGCGGCAGCATCGGTTTCGATTTGGGAGACGGTGCTGAGAGAGAGAGAGAGAGAGAGAGAACGAGTTTGGGGGAAAATGAGGTGGGTGGAGAAAGATAGGGTTGATTTCTAAGTTAATTGAATTTAATAATATATTAATTAAAACATCTGATTTTTGAAAGATTAAACTTCCCACTTGATTTTTGAATATAAATCTTGAAAAGTAGGGTTTCCTATAATTTTTCCATTTTTATATGGGTAAATTAGGCACACTACTTCATTAAAATAACTAAATTGAATAGTACACTTGCGAAGTAATTCAACCATTTAACACAGTGATTAATACGTCCTAAATGTTATAATTCATGCATTCAACCGCACTTACTCTCATCCTCTAACCCCCTTCTTCCCAGTTTTCTTGAAGCATTTTCTACAAAAATAAAGAAAAATATTAAAATTTTACAAAAAAAAGGCAATAGTCATGGCTACAACAGGGCCAATGTTGGTAAATTACAACTTTCAACGAAGAGTTCAAGAATGAATTCAGAGCTAGGTTTCATCACATCCAGTTGAATGGCATCAAAATTTCAGCAACACAATCATGATATTTAGTAGTGAAGAATACCGCCGTGAAAATTCCTCCGAGAAATCGAGACGGAGAAGGAAGCAGAAGAGCTAATGAAGGAAGGACTCGAGACGGCTGACAAGGGAATCGTGGTTGCAAGGAAAGGAATAGAAGCGACAGAGAAGGGAGTAGAAGTGGGGATAGAGGCGACGGAGAAGGAGATCACAACAGCGATGAGCTTTGGAGGGCTGGCATAGGTAGGAGAGGTGGCAGTTGGAGTTTTGATTGCCACTAGTATAGTGAATGGGATTATAGGTCCAGAAGCCAAGAAATCATGAATCAATTAAATTTATATTTTGATTGTATTATATGTTTGTATGGTGAAATGATTGATGATATTGTTGAAGCAAAAACCAATAACTAAGACATAACAATTTTACCTTTCTTCTTTTTCTTACTGGTGTACAAAAACAAATGAAGAAAACTATTTACTATTGATTGAATTTTTCTTTGTGCTTGTTGTTGTTCAAAGGTTGTATTGTTAGAGTGTTTGAAGATGATGAGGTTTACAATTAAGATTGTAGTTGGTGAGGTTTACAATTAAGATTGTAGAAATGGTGGAAACAATGGCTTGTGGATTGGGGATGCTACTCCTGAGTTGATGCATTCAAGGTGTTTGCAAAAATAAGAATGTGAAAAGTGATATTTTGTCACTTTTTTTTCTGAAAAAGTTGTAACTTTTGAACGTTTGTCACTGTTTTTTTTTTAATGTGTCGCTTTTTTTAAAATTTTCATCACTTTTTTGAGTTTGTCACTTTTTTGAATTGTCACTTTTTGAGTGTCACTTTTTTTTAATGTCTGTCACTTTTTTAATTTGTATAACTTTTAATTTGTGCCATTTTTTTTGAATTCGTCACTTTTTTTAATTTTGTCACTTTTTTAGTAGTAATCACTTTTTTCAGTCACCTTGATTTCTATCACTTTTTTTTTAGTGTTTTGTCACTTTTTTTGAGTTTGTGTTACTTTTTTGAGGTTGTATTACTTTTTGAGAGAAAGTGTCACTTTTTTTTTGTCATCTTTTTTGAGTTTGTGTCACTTTTTTTTAAAAAAAAATGACATTGTGTCACTTTTTCATTTTACCCAATATTTTTTACTTCCTAAAAATCTTTCATATGATTTATTAAAACATCCATAATTTTAAGGGTATTTTTGTAAGTACCCCTTTTTATATTCTCACGACTTGGGTAATTTTTTACCAAACTTTTAATTAAAAAAAAACATTGCTATACTATAAAGAGAAATTGATCTCCTGTACAACAAGATAGAAAGAATCATAAGTAAAATTTTCTTGTCATGTCAATAATGAAAATCTTTTATCATGGTCACTGTAGACAAAAATCTATCATGAGTACTATAAAGTAGAGGACGTNTTTTTTTTTTTTTTTTTTAGTTTTGTCATTTTTTTTGAATTTGTGTCACTTTTTCATTTTACACAATATTTTTTACTTCCTAAAAATCTTTCATATGATTTATTAAAACATCCATAATTTTAAGGGTATTTTTGTAAGTACCCCTTTTTATATTCTCACGACTTGGGTAATTTTTTACCAAACTTTTAATTAAAAAAAAACATTGCTATACTATAAAGAGAAATTGATCTCCTGTACAACAAGATAGAAAGAATCATAAGTAAAATTTTCTTGTCATGTCAATAATGAAAATCTTTTATCATGGTCACTGTAGACAAAAATCTATCATGAGTACTATAAAGTAGAGGACGTGGATCATGGACTTGATCATGTAATTTATGTCAAAATTTATATATTATCTATACGCGATCAAATTTCATTTTTATGTACACATTTTAAAGTACTATTCACTTAGCCTATGTTTGGTACACATTAAAATTTTCATTCTCATTATTCTACTCATTTCAACCTCACGTTTTTCAATAATATAATATTTTCCATCACATCAATAACTTTTCATTCTTTTTAAACCACACATTCTCCATCAATCTACTATTTCAGAATATATTCTTTCAAAATAATGTGGATCAAACACACCCTTATTTTATATATTAAATCGTTATATAAATTCTTTACAAGTAGAGGCTTTTTGGATTTTTTGAAATGGGAACAGTGACATTTTAAAACCAATTTAGCCCTTATTTAACAAAGTTCTTTTTTTTAATATTATAAGGCTATCAAACTTCATTTTAATCAGATTTCACTGAACCGACAACTTCATTCACTTTGTAACTAACATTTCATAGTACCCACCAACTTATAATCATAAAAGACTTTGGACATCAAATAGGGGCTTAAGCGCATCAATTCTCTCAAAAATTACATAATAAATAGAAAAACTTCAGAACGTAATGAAGTGAATTATTTTACATGTACAATTTTCTTGTCATAATCATAAATCAATATAAACATCTCTCATCTATATGCAAGGCTATCCTTGCTTGCAGGTAAAAACAAATTTAAGATGCAAGAACTAACAAGGTAAAGACTAAGCAATGCCATCATCTAAAGCATTTCATTCTTGACTTTGAATGCTCATACACAACTCATTACTTCAAACTATCTCACAGTGCCTCTCCCTATTCTTTTTCTTCTTTAAACAAGCAAATCACTCTGCCATGAAGTACTCAATTCTAATCAAGTTGAATGGACCTTTTTCAAAATAGATTAAAGGATGAGAGAATGTCGAAACTCACAACTGCCTTCAATTGAAACCTCCATAGATCTCTGAGTCCACCATAGAACAAAGAGAAAAAATATGCCTTCAATACAAATACGAGATCTGAAGCACACTTCCAGCACCAAGATAGGTAAACTGTTGTGATCATCAATAAGTTAACAATTCCATTACAACATAGCACTGTTTTGCACTGTAATGTAGTGTAGTGTGTGGTAACCCACTCCAAGTTAACACACAGAAAATACACTGGTGAACCTATCGACAATTGAGCTTGAAGATACATACATACAGCCTTCACAATTGTGACATTCTTCTTAAGTTCGCAATAACTATTTCCTGACAACACTAACTTTATACAACATCTCTATATCACAAGATACACAAGCATTTTTCTGTCTAAACACAACAATAAATGCCCTTTGACATACAGAAAATATCCTGAAGAACTCCTAAAAAGCCGGGTTTTAGGCATTTTCTGTTTTTCCCATCCATTTAACTCTTCATTTCTTGTACATCCTTGCCCTTCAACTTGAGAGATTTTTGCCCATATATCTGCTGTGAAGAGGGACCAACCAATAGTAGACGTGACACAACATAGGCCAATAATTCTTCGCCACGTGAGAATGTAAAATCCAAGTGTGTGTACTCAAACTCATTGTATGAAGCCTCCACCCTTGCACCTTTCATCAACTTATAATGCTTTCTCACCGTAGATGGCTGAATGACCTTGTCCTTTTCACCGACCAACAAGATCAATGGGAATATCAATAAAGCCATCTATGTAGAAATTAATGGAAGAAATAATTTTATTCTTTCTTGAATTATTCTTGCAACTTTAAGCCACTATATATAGTACAATACAATGGAGAAGAAAAGGAAAATAATATTCTAACTTAAGAAAGAAAAGATATTTCCTAATTTAATTCTAATTATACTATATACTAAAAATACAATCATCCCATAATTGATTCGAGATCTCTACACTCCCCTTTAAGTTGGATCGTAGATATTGATCATATCTAACTTGCAGATGAAATCATCGAATATTTGCCTTTGAGCCCTTTGGTGAATACATCAGCAGTCTCTTTTTTTGGTAGGGACGTAAATCATGCAGATAGTTCCATTTTCAACTTTTTCCTTGATGAAGTGTTGTCCACTTCTACATGTTTGGTTCTATCATGTTGAACTGAGTTGAGTGAGATGTTGATAGCTGCTTTGTTATCACAATAAAGTTTAATTAGAACTTTCGTTGAAATTTGTAGCTCATCCAAGAGTTTCTTTTAGCCATAGACCTTCACATATTCCTTAAGCAGCTACTATAAACTCTGCTTCCACACTGCTTCTGGCTACTACATTATGTTTCTTACTCCTCCAGGTTACTAAATTTCCTTATACAAAAGTACAATAGCCAGTGGTCAATCTCCTATCTTTTGTTAATCCTACCCAATCATCATCAGTGAATATTTCTCTATCTTTTTCATTTTTCTTGAATAGTAGTCCTTCCCAGTGGAGCCTTTGAGGTATCTCAGAATCCTATATGCTACTTCTAAATGAGTTTCCCATAGAGCATGCACGTGTTGACTTACCATACTTACCGCAAAAGCAATGTACAGTCTTGTGTGGGATATGTAGATTAATTTTTCAACTAGTCATTGATATCTACCTTTTTCAATGAATTCTCTGATGTCTTTTGTTTTCTTCCCGTATCTATAAGAGTGTCACTTGGTTTACACCCAAGCATACCACCTTTAGTTGAAGGTCTAGAATATATTTTTGTTGTGAAACACTGATCCCCTTCTTCGTGGCTACGTCAATTCCTAGAAAATATCGCATTTCCTGGGTCTTTTACTTCAAATTATGTGGTTAATCCTCTTTTTAGTCTTTCTATCTCGACTGTATTATCTCTGGTCAGAATAATATCATCAACATATACGATCATAATAGTTTTTGTCTCATTTTCAAATAATCTGAATAACATAGTGTGATTCGATTACCCTTGTTGGTATTCCTTTTCTTAACACATTTGCAAACCGTTATACCATGCCCTATGTGACTATTTGAGGCCGTATAGATACTTTTTCAGTTTGCATACTTTATTTCCTTCAATTTTCTTAGAAAATTCAGGTGGTGGCATCATGTAGACTTCTTCTTCCAACTTCCCATTCAGAAATGCATTCTTAATATCAAGTTGTTTGAGTGGTCAATCCAAATTTGCTTCCAGTGGTAGAAGAACTCGAATTTTATTCAGTTTTGTAACTGGTGCGAATGCTTATGTGTAATCTATGTCATATGTTTGAGTGTGCCCCTTTGCTACTAGCCGAGCTTTGTACCGCTTGTTCCGTCTACTTTATATTTCACATTAAACACTCATTTGTACCGAACTGATTTCTTTCCTCTTGGTAGTTCTATCACCTCCCAAGTTTCATTAGTCTCCAAGGCTTTCATTTCATCCATTACTGCTTTTCTCCACTTGGGAATTTCCAAGGCTTCTTGAATGTTTTTCAGAATTTATGTGCTATAAAGGTTAGAAACGAAAGTTCGAAATCCAAAAGATAAAGCATTATAAGCAATAATTTGTGAGATATGGGGAATAGTTATGATCGAGGTTGTTTCCTGAGAGCAATAAGTAGATCTATGTTAGATGATTTTAAAGAAATTTCATGAAGATTAGGAGCTATAATCGGTTCCAACTCTCTTGGTGCTTCGAGTTTGAGTTTCCTTATCCTTTGATTTTGGCTTTCGTGAGAAAACGATCATCTCTTTGTCATGTTATTTCTACTCCTCCTCTGAGTTTAAGTTCTCTTCTGTAGATAGAATATTGGGCTAAGGTGTCGTTGTAGGTTCAGTGTTTGGACTAGATTCAGTGTTTGGAATAGACTCAAAGGGATTAAGAGATATTTTCAATAACCGATCTTCACTTAAGTTTTCACCCTGAAGAGAGGATTTTTTGAAGTAGTTCAAAGAAAGTGACATCAAGACTATGAAACATTTTTTGTGATTGGATCATAGCATTTATACCCCTTTTGTGTAGGTGAGTATCCAATGAATACACACATAATTGCACGGGGTTCGAGTTTGTTTCGATGGTAGGAATGTATGTAGACAAAGGTCGTACATCCAAACACTTTTAGTGGTAGGTCTGAGGCGAGACGACTCTTAGGGAAGAATTTTTGGAATTTCTGGAGTAGAGTTTCAAAGTTGAGAGTGTGACTCGACATTCTGTTTATGAGGTATGCTAATGTCAAGATGGCATCGCCCCAAAAGGTCTTGTATATATTTGTAGTAAACATCAGAGATCGAACTACCTCAAGGAGGTGTCTATTTTTTTGTTCTGCAACCCCATTTTGCTGGGGAGTATCAACATAAAAACTTTGATGTATTATTCCATTTTCTCTGAGGTAAGTGCCCAATGTATTATTGAAGTATTATGTGTCATTGTTTGTGCACAGAATTTGAATTTTTGTCTGAAATTGGGTTTGGACCATTGAATGGAAGTTTATAAACACAGTATGGACGTCTATTTTTTCTTTTAGCATAGACCCAACAAATTCTAGTATGGTCATCAATAAATGTGATAAGCCATTTTGTGTTGGTGCGATTAGGGATTCGTGAGGGTCCCATAGATCACTGTGTATTATAGTGAATGGTATAGATAGTTTGTACGTAGATTTTTGAAATGATGAACGATGATGCTTTGCGAGTTCACAAATTTCACAATTAAGGTCAAAAGATGTTTTATTCAAAAATATTGAAGGAAGTACCTATGTCTTAGATATTGAAAATTGGGATGACCCATTTTATAATGCCATAATGGAATGTCAATATCCTTAGAGACAAAAACAGAATCACAACTAGCAAATCAACATTGTTTACTCACATTAGTCTCATCAAAGTAGTAGAGTCCCCCACACTCTTTAGCACTACCAATCGTCGACCTTGATGATAGGTCCTGAAAGACACAGTAAGAAGGAAAAAAGTTAGTGGATCAATTTGAACTTTTTGTTAATTAGCTAATGGACAGTAGGTTGCAGGATAGATTTGGGATACGTAAAACATGTTCGGGTCTAATTAAATTAGAGATTCGAATACTCTTTTTCCCAGCTACTGAAGAGAGAGAGCCATATGTAATTTTGACGTTAAGATTACTAGCACGAGGTGAGTATGAACTAAATAGATGGTGTGAGTACATCATATGATCGGACGGACTAGAATGAATAATTCATGGTACTTTTGAGAGTGAGGTGGTGTTAAGAGCTCTCAGGAAATTACCTATGTGGGCTAAGGAACTTAACGAGCTATGTGATTGAAAATTAGAAAGCATTTTGTAGAGTTGTTCTAGTTGCTCGGGATTAAATGTACTGCTTGAAATGGAACTTTGTATTTCAGAGGAATTGACTGCAGCTTGGTAGTCGTGATTTCTGGTGTCATCTTGGTTTCCAGTTTGGTGACTTTCCAGGCAAATCCCAACATATATCTTCTTTATGTCCAGTTTCCCACAGTGGTCATACCAAGGACGACCCGTTTGTTGTCTTGCGTTGGATCCAATTTTTTTGTTCCTCTAAGCATTTAGGCTCCAAATCAGGCCCAATAAATTTGGGTCCATCATATATATTTTTTCTAATTTGGCAGCAGTTCCTTTAGGCCCAATTTCATATGACCCAAAAGGTGCTCCTTTAGGCCCAATCCCAGTAGGCCCACCAGAGTTGGATAAGAGGATCGATCCATCTATATTTTCATCATGCCCATTTATCTTCTTCTTCAGCATGACGAGCCGGCGACTCTCCTCTTGCCTCACTTAAGAGAAAATGTCCATGGTGGATGGCAGAGGTCGGTGACTAAGAATCCGGCCTCTCACATCGTCGAGTTCTATGTTCAACCCAACCATGAATTCATAAACGTATTCATTCTCCACTCTTTTCTTGTAATGAACACTGTCAATAGGGCAATCCCACTGTTCATCAATGCTAAGGTCCAATTCTTGTCATAAAGTAGTCATCTCCATATAGTATTCAGTGGCATCCATTTCTCCTTGCTTCGCCTTCCATAATTTTGTCTTAATTTCAAAAATCTAAGATGCATCTTCTGCGTCAGAGTACATCTCTCGAACGACATCCCATATGTCATTTGCGGTTGCCATGAAGAGGTAAAATTTTCCAATTGACAGCTTCATCGAGTTGATGAGCCATGACATTACCATGGAATTTTCAGATTTCCATTTTTGTTGAAGTGTCGGATTCGTAGGCTACTTGGTGTCCCCGGTAAGGTACCCAGTTTTTCCTTTCCTGTCGACTACTAGTTTAATGGATTGAGCCTACATTCTCTCTAATTTCTACCATTGAGTTTTTCCACTGTGAGTTGAAAGGGGGAATTATCAATTCCAATTGAATTCATGGTGGGGATAGTTTCGGTCTCGCTGGTTCCAATTTCAGAGGAGGCTGTGTTTTTTGCCATAGCCAAGTTTGAATTCACCCATGCTCTGATACCATGTGGAAATTAACAGAAGAAATAATTTTATTCTTTCTTGAATTATTTTTACAACTTAAGCCACTATAAATAGTACTACGATACAATGGAGAAGAAAAAGAAAATAATATTCTAACTTAAGAAAAAAAAGATATTTCCTAATTTAATTCTAATTATACCATATACTAAAAATACAATCATTCCATAATTAATTCAGGATTTCCACATTCCCCCAAGTCCAATGGCTTGGGAAAACCATACACTTCCATGTTGGCAGCTACATTCCCATATTTGAACATGATAAACTTCTTCGCGTGTTTCATTTGTGCCAGATGAAGTGCCACACGAAATGCTACACCCGGCATAACCCCAATACCCAAACCCAGTTTGAACTGTCCCTACCAACCACATAACTCATAAGGGTCTATACCATTGCCTCAACCTGTTGGTAAGTTATGGAAGTTACGAGCCAACTTATTCAGCATCATACAAAAAAGAGTGGGAAAGTAGAAAGCTGGCAAAAAGGGTGCTAAGACAGAAGCAACAAAAAGAAAGAGGTACTTTACCATTGTGAACACAAAAGTGGAGTCGTGATGAAAGCCAGCAGGTGATAGTAAAATCATTCTTGAGAGCCTATTGGGCTTCTTCTCTATCCAACGTGTAATAACATACATCAAAATAGCAGCTCCTCCAAGGCTGTGACAAATTGTACAAAGTTTATAAGGTTGTTCACTGGTACTTTCTTCCTCCAGATCATGTTGCCCAGACTTCAATTCAGAAACATTAATTTTATGTATCTTCTCTATCATTGCTGGTATATCCTGCATTCCATGCTCATTAATTAAGTAGCCCTAGTCCCTACATCAATTTTGTACATCAAAAAGTTTAAATAATACAAAGAATATGATGCACAAGTCCAGTATCAAAATGGAAATCATTACCAAAGCCTACACAATTTTTCAGGACAACTAATTATGTATGAAAATTTCCCTAAATTGTGTCATCCTTCCTAAAATCCAACAACTTAACTAAAAATACATTCTAACCAATGTCATTTCATTCACCATCGTAAGGTACAAAAAACAAATTCTACCAATGATTTCCATGCACTTGAACCTTTTTCTTCATTTTTGGCCGAGCACTATAAGCCTAGGCGTGATTTTTAGGTCTCCAACTAAACCCAGTGGGAGATTTGGATGCCCCAACCATACCATAGGTATAAAATGGAAGTACAAGTGGGAAGGAGATCAAACTAACCTTCAGAAATACAAGATGAGTGAAGGATACTTTTACTGTCTCCATTAGACAACAACAAACTTTTGTACAATCTCTTTAATGATTTAACCAAGCGAAGTGCCAAATTTATCACCAAACCGAGTCATTATTATTTCTATTTATTTTCTACTTCAATAAATTAAGAGATTGGTGTGGAAAATAGGTCAACTCCACATACTAACAGGAAAATGACGGAGGAAGAAGAAGAAGAACCAGGATAATTTTAAACTCATTAAATACATAGCATGAAATTATAACAACAGTTAGAAGGACAAAGGTGTTTCTTATAGCACTTTTTTTAGATAATTTCTATAAAAAGGACTTTACTGGTCACTAACAATTTGCTAGGAGTCAACTATTTTCCAAATTTGATTTACAACAATATTTTCAACGTGACACAATTGGTAAACCTCAGTTTTCACAATATTAATAATTTGAATCTGAAAGGTGGAGATATTTAGAAAATATCCATTTCTTTCTCTTGAGAAAAAATAAATACAAGAAAATGTTCATATTATACTTAGAATAATGTACAAACAGGCACTTACTGTTGTGATGATATATTTTTGTCAACGTGTTCTTTAGAAACCAGCCCACGAAAATTCCCAAGAAAAACATCATAACATGAGAATGCAAGGGAATAATTCGTGTTATTATGCTTTGATATCCGACCATCGAAGTGTATCTATAAAGAAATTTTCTACAAGCCTTGATCAAAGGCTGCAAAAGTCGGCGAACCAACAATCATGTTGGACACCCAATTGCGTCTTCAGAAGATAAGAGTAAGAAAGACATGTACACGCAAGATTAACTCAAAAAGATAATTCAGTTAGATTTCCTTTGAATTTGTTGCAGAACTATAATAGAATAGAGGGAAAGTGTAGCATTAGAAGTAAAACGTCCATCAATCCTTGGAAGGCCCACTAGGATGCATAAAATACACACTAGATCTTCATAGTTGCAGTACAAGAACCCAAATACATTTTGCAATTGCAGAGCTCAATGTTAATTCAAATCTATTACATCGTAGATTTGGTCATATGAGTGAAATGAGATTGAAAGTGCTGTTACCATAGGCAAAACTATGGGATTTGAAGTTTTTTTTAGTATAACTTGTGTAAGAGCTATATTTTGGGTAATCATCAAATAGCCAGTTTTCTCAAGGTTGGAAGGTAGTTAAAGACATAAAAATTGGAATTGGTTCATACCAACGTGTGGAGACCTCTTGTTCCATCCCCATCGGTTTTTGCTATATATATATATAGAAGAATGAGAATGAAAATTTTAATGTGTACCAAATAGGGGCTAAACCATAATCTTTATGAATATCGAAATCTTTGTGATCTCAATCTTCAATCTCATTGAGATCCTCCCCACCCCCTCCTCAAATTGATGTTGGACTATCAAGAAGTATGAATTTGCTGACAAGGAACTAATGATGATGTCGTGTCATTGCCTTAGTAAACACATTAGGGATTTGAATATCAATGGTGATATGTGGAAGAGAAATAACATGATCATCATAAGCCTCACAGATAGAGTGACAATCCACCTCAATGTGTTTAGTGCGTTCATGAAACACATGATTAGCAGTAATTTGAATGGCACTAGTATTATTAGCATAAAGTGGAGTAGGCCTAAAGTGAAGACAACTAAGCCCTGATAGAAGGCCCCGTAGCCAAACAATCTCAAAACAGACATAAGACATAGCACGATACTCGAATTTAGTGGAAGATTTAGAGATACGATCATGTTTCTTGCAGCGCCAGGAAATTAGTGCATCCCCAAGAAACATGCACAACATGTAATCAAGTGACGAGTATCCGCGCATCCTGTTCAATCTGCATCACTATATCCTATCAACTCAAGAGAATAATTTGCAAGAAAGAAAAGACCCATATTGGGTATACCCAGCAAGTATTGTATAATGCGACGAACCGTAGTTAGATGAAGATGTCGTAGAGCATGCATAAACCGACAGATCTGTTGCACGACAAAAGAGATATCAGGTCGAGTAATAGTGAGATAATTCAAACTACCCACTAACTGGAGATATAGGAAAGGATCAGGAAGGAGATCGTCCCCTCCTTACGATACTTCACATTCGCCTTTAAAAGAGTATCAATTGAGCGACCATCTTGAAATCCAGCTTAAGTAATCAACTACTCCAAATACTTGTGTTGAAACAAATAAGTTCCGACTAGACTTGAAAGCACATCAAGACTTAAAAAATATTGCAAAATGTCATCTCATAAGTTACGATATAATCATCGGCTATATCCACACTATAATCTCATCACAGTAAATGTACGAAAAAATCTACCAAAAATGTACCATTTGACTGAAATCTGTAATATAGTCATACACGCGTAGATTACCCCTTAGGCTAAGCACTCCCGACACAGGCCTCAGGCCCCGTCGGTGAACAAAAGTAAGTCTCAAAGATATATCATAATCAATACTAAAAGATAGTCAAGACCCCTCAATGAACTATATGTATATGGTCAAGACCCATTCATCTACAGTCAAGACCCATCAATATAATATAGAACACGGTCAAGGCTCCTTAGTGAACTAGAATAAGTATATAATTATGGGTACTTTTCTGGTCGGTCTCAATATCACATATATCACACATTCCAATTTACAAATAATTCATAGACAATCTTTGAAAGTTAGCTATCACCATATCATACCGATCCATTCTAATCTGCAAATACCACATTCAATCACTCAAATTGTTGTTGCATGCTCTCATCACGAAGGCTTGATTGTTTTTCTGTGTGTTTGCACTTGTGTTTCATTCAAATTTGGCTTTTTACCTCTAATAATCTCACAACTCTTGCCTTTTTCCTCTCAATATTTTCTTTCAAGTTATCTAATGAATTAATTATACTGAATCAAAAAATTTGTGAGTATCAAACCGGCAAGAACAAGGAATTTAAGAAGGATAATGACTCGAGAGAAATGACTCAAGAAAGGAAGGAATAAATGAATTGAATGAAAACACGACCAAGAATTTCAAGAAAGTGTTTTCTTGAAATCGATTTATACTTTTCCACAACAATATTGATACCAATGGACGATTTAGGTATTGAAGCGATTTCTTAAAAGAAATTGCACTTCAAGAATTTTTAAAAGTGTTTCTTGAAATCGAATAAGCCTTTTTTTCTCGTGAATTTCTTTTTCTTTTTGCTAGAGATTTTTTCTAGAATTTTCATTTTTTTCACACTAAATATGTAGTAATCAACAAAGGCAAGAAATATAAAAAAACACTACACCAAAAAAACACCATTTGCAACACATAAAAGACAACATTCGGTAGTTAAATGTTGTTAAAATGGTCTATCGCAATATTCTAATATTGAATGTTGCCATTGCTTAACAAAATTGAGATTTGGCAATATTTTTTAAGTGAATGTTACTAATGTTGCC
>CAIGRH010137204.1:0-19766 GCA_903798295.1 Fraxinus nigra | reverse complement strand
TCTGCAAGTCTTTACTGATTTCACCAATCAATTCTCTTAGCCATATAACCTCCTTACATGCCCTGTAATGTCCATGTATTCTGCTTCTGTTGTAGGCAGATTTACTGTATTTTGCAAAGTAGCTTTACAGCTGATAATACAGCCACCAAGGCTAAACACATACCATGTAATTGATCTTTTTTTATCAAGATCCCCCGCATAATTTAAATCCACATAACCGATGACTCCATCTGAATTTCTACCAAAATTGCAAACAAGCATTTGAAAAGCCCCTCAAGTATCTGAAAATCCACTGCATTGCTTTCCAATATTCCTTGCCAGGATTAGCCATATATCTGCTAACTGCATGTGTCAAATCAAGTCTTGTACAAACCATAGTATACATTAGAAAATCAATTGCACTGGAGTAAGGAACCCAAGACATATAATCAATGTCCTCATCTAACTGTAAACACAAGTTAGATGATAGTTTGAAGTAGGTAGTCAATGGAGTACTGACGGCCTTAACTTTCACCATATTGAATCTTTCAAGCACCTTCTCAATATACCACTTCTAAATCAAATACAATCTACCAGCCTTTATATCCCTCAAGATCTCCATTCCAAAAATCTTCTTTGTTGCACCCAAGTCCTTCATATCAAACTCTTTGCTGAGTTGTAATTTTAGTTTTCAGACATCTTCTTTATCCTTTGCTGCTATGAGCATATCATCAATATATAATAGCAAATATGTAGTTGACCTACCACTTTCCTTTCTGAAATACACACAACTATCATAATTACATATATCAAAACCATGAGTAGTCATGAATGAATCAAACCTCTTATACCACTTCCTTAGAAATGCTTTAATCCATACAAGGATTTATTCAATAAACACACAGTCTTCCGTCTCTGAAGCTATGAACCCTTCTGGTTGTTGCATGTAGATACTCTCCTCAAGTTCTCCATGTAAGAATAATGACTTGACATACATTTGCTCAAACTCCAAATCATTTTTAGCCACCACTACAAGTAAAGTCCGAATAGAACTATGCTTAACAATTGGTGAGAACACATCTATAAAATCAATACCCGAAATCTGACTGCAGCCTTTTGCCACCAATCTAGCCTTCCATCTAGCATCTTCAATCCTTGATATATCTTCCTTTCTTTTGAATACCCATTTACAACGAACCACCTTTTTACCTTTAGGTAATTTCACTAAGCCACAAGCATTATTTTTGTTCAATGACTCCATCTTTTCTTGTATAGCAATCATCCATACGCTAGAATCACTGCAACTGACTGCCTCTGAATATATAGCAGGCTCCTCTGTGGAATCAATGTCTTCAGCCACATTTAATGCATAAGCTACCAAATCTGCTTTCCCATACTTCTGTGGATATCTAATCTATTTGCGAGGTCTGTCCTTAGCTATAGAATACTATAGAGTAGGTAAAGTAGGCAAGATATTACTTTCTGCCAACCCTGAACTGGACTGATCTGTAGTGGAATGTTCTACAACCTCTGATTGTTCATTTGAACCAATTTCCAACTCCACCTGAGCTGAATAATTTTGCTCCTCAGTTTTATCAAAATCCCCAAGAGATGAACCACGGACCATAGCAAGTTCATAAAATACTACATTCCTACTAACAACCACATTTCTAGTCTTAGGGCACCACAATTTATACTCATTCACACCTGATTTATACCCAAGGAAGATGCACTTTCTAGACCTAGGCTCCAACTTTCCATTATCTACATGAGCATAAGCCGGACACCCAAAAATTTTGAAATCAAGATAGCAAGAAGGTTTATCAAACCATACCTCTTCTGGTGTCTTTTTATCAATGGCAACTGAGGGTGAGTGATTAATCAGAAAACAAGCTGTAGTACAAAAAGACTTAGGCAACCCAAGAATTTGAAAGCATACAACGAAACTTTTCCATCAAGGTTATGTTTCATCCATTCTGCCACACCATTCTGTTGAGGAGTTCCAGGCACTGTCAAGTGTCTCAAGATGCCTTCAGCTTTGCAGAAGCTATTGAATTCATTTGAGCAAAACTCCAATCCATTATCAATACGTAGACGTTTCACTTGCTTCTGGTCTGCTTCTCTACCAATGTTTTCCACTCCTTGAAAATTCCAAACACATCAATCTTCTATTTCAAAAAAAATACCCAAACTTTCATGTAGAAGTCATCAATTACTGTCAACAAGTAATGATTGCCACCTTTAAATGGTACCATGGCTGGTCCCCAAAGATCTGAATGGATATATTCAAGTGTTCCCTTCATGTTGTGTCTTCCTTTAGTAAATCTGACTTTCTTCTATTTCCCAAAGACACAATACTCACAAAACTCTATTTTGTTGGCCATCTACCTATCAAGAAGTCCCCTTCTACTTAGCTCCGTCATCCCATTCTCACTCATATTCCCCAGTCTCATATTCTAAAGTTTTGTAACTTCATCATCTATCAAAGAAGAAGTAGAAACTGCTGCATCCCCAATCACTATGCAACCGTGCAAAATGTATAGTTGTGTAGAGTTTTTATGTCTCTTCATAACAACAAGAGCACCTTACTTACCTTCAAAACTCCACCTTCACCGATGTATCTGTAGCCCTTTAAGTCAAGTGTACTCAAAGATATGAGATTTCGCTTCAGTTTTGAAACATATCTTACATCTGTAAGTGTTCGACAACCCTATCGAACATTCTGATTCTGACTGTACCAACTCCGACAATTTTGCAAGGCGCATTGTTTTCCATAATTACTGCACCTCTCAAAACTCCTTCATATGTTGAAAATCAGTCCCTGTTAGAACACATATGAAAGTACAAGCCGAATCAAGAACCCATTCATCACAAGGTTTAGAATCTTCGCCAGAAATCACAAGAAGTTCTCCACCACTTTGCTCATCTTCTACAACATCAGCCTCCGCTATATAAACAGGTTGCTTTCCTTTCTCTGTAGCACCAACAACTTTATTTCTAATTTTCAAGGCGAAGCAATCAGCTCTATATGCCCATTCTTCTTATAATAGTGACATGTCTAGACTTCGATCTGTCCCTCATATTTCTGCCAAGATTCCTATCTTGATTCCTCCCATGCACAACCAAGCCTTCAGCATGATTTCCAGATCATCCAACAAGATGCTTTATCTTCTCTTTTGATAGTAAAGCATCATAGACCTCTTCCACGGTAAGAGTATCCCGACTATAGAGAATAGTGTCCCTAAAAGTCACATATGATGGTGGTAGTGAACACAACAACATCAAAGCCTAGTCATACTTAACCTCCAATGTCTCCAAATCAGCCTCAATTTCTTTGAACATAGTTAAGTGATCATCCAATGACGTACCTTCAGACATCCGGTGAGAATACAAGCGATGTTTCAAGTATAGCTTGCTGGTCAAGCTCTTTGTCATACAAAGTTTCTCCAACTTCACCACAATGCAGCAGCACTATTCTCCTTAAGAACATCTTGAAGAATCTGATTTGAGAGATGTAGATGAATTTGTGATTGGGCTTTCCGATCCCTACGCATTTTTTCATCCTGCGTCCAGGCAGTGGCATCCTATCAAAGTCAAGCAAGGCTTCCTCCAAATCTATCTGTGCCAACACCGCTCGCATCTTCACTTGCCATAATGTAAATCTCGTATTTTTATCCAGCAATGGAATGTCATACTTTATTATCGCCATGTGAAACAATCAACCCTGCGCTCTAATACCACTTGTTATGAATTCCGGATTGCAAGATAATGACGATAATGAAATAAAGATGAAGAAAATAAGAGCACAAGAATTTTAGAAGAGGAGAATCTACTATAATCAATAGTTTTGTGTTTACAATATCAAGATCTCAATAATCTCAATTGAAATCTAAGCTCTCAAGTATGTTGTATCAATGTTCTCTCACTTTTCTCTTATATTATAATACATTACAAGTCGTGACATATATATATATATTGTGTGTGTGTGTGTGTGTGTGTGTGTGTGTGTGAACCCTAGAGACAAGTTGTAGGAGAATAGGAATCCAAAACCACGTTAAAAAACAAAACGGGCATGGGCCGGATAAATTTGTCGCTCGAGCAACATGCAAGCAACAGCTCCCTCGCTCAAGTAACAGGGTAGCGACAAGCGGGCGACAAACTCTCGGGTTGTTTTCCACCAGGATCGCTCGAGCGGCCAGCTAGCGTCAGGCTAGCGAAAATGTTACGATTTTTCCTCCGATCGATAATTTTGATCTTTTCAAAACCACTCTAATTTAGACTTCAATATCCACTAGAATTTGGGTCAAACCACAACAAGGAGTAACAAATCTTAAGATAAGTCATGAAAATCCATTGTAAGTGCAATGTGAGTGTACATGACAATTAATTTTGGGGGCTCAATCTCAAGATAGATAATGATTCTACCTCGTGTCCATGATATTATGTCCTTGTGTTGGAGGTATTACTGAAGTGAAAAGTGATTTTTTAGAGAATAGATTGTTAAAAAGATGGGAAAACGTAAAAAAATGATTTTTTTAGAATGTTTGGTTGAAAATAAGTGTGAAGAAATTAAAGTGATAATAAAAAAATATCTCTCTCATACATGCACTAAATATGACCCTTTTGTTCTATTATACCCTTTCTTTTAAATGGACGTTGGAGATCGATCATATCCTATGATTATCATAGGATATTTACGAAGAATTCCCTAGGGAATATTGTTTGTACAACCCTCCACGAAGTCTTACAACTCATTACCACGGATGATTTCTGTATTGGTCTCCCATATTTTTCATATATTAATTTCACCTTTAAGTCCCTTCGATTAGAGTCGAAAAAATGCCATGTCATGCCAAGGAGTTAAAGTAGCAACATAGAAGATGGCTCATATCCTAACTCTTATTTTTATTTTATTTTATATAAATAATAAGATTGTTTATACCCAAAGACATGTTTCACACGCAATGCAGATGTGTTTTGTCACATATTGTGCAATTTTTGGAATATTTGCACATTTTATAACATAGATGCTCCATGTACTTACTAAACTAAGGTCAAGAACAATCAAGTAGAATCGGTAATCACAGTTATCAATCGAAAGCATATACAACATGTGATAAAAATATAACATAAGATAACACATAGATCTTTTCAAACATATCTACGAAGACCTCGACTAACACCAAGTTAATCAATCAAATGGGTAAACACGTGTGCAACAAATGCATAAACAACCCTACGAAAAGTTCTCACCATATCTATCCTATCACATTCCGCGTTGCTCACACCTTAAGAATATATATCTCATCTCATCACTCATCATGCTTACTAGACTGGTTATTAACTCGTGTCTAACTGGTAAACCATAATTGATACTAAGTCCACGAAATAATCTTCTATCACTACATCACGTCTTTCAACCTAAGGTAGATAATGGATCTCCATATAATAGAAGTGATAGAAATATCACTCTCACACTCCACCTGTACATGGTCTTAATAGATAAAGGATTCCAAACATTTAATCGTCTCATCACTCGTGATCTAAATGTCACTCTCCACATCCCCGTGCATGTCACCAATGCACATTCAAGCATCTACGCTCCACATTACCAAAAGACATACTGCACACTTACTGTTAATGCGACTCAAATCCACTACGGCAAAATCAACACATCCACGCACCACAAGATTACTCCAACATCAATGCTCAAAAAAGAGTCTACAAAGGTTTTATCCTACAAATGGAAGGGTGAATGTGGCACTCACAAAAAGAATAGAAGAAAGAGTTGATTACTTCACTACACTCACAAAAGAGGTCCACAGAGAAAGAAGTTAATCCTAACATGATTGTCTCACATAATATCGCAAACCATACAAGCTCACAAAGATAAAGGAAAAAATAGTTGCCCATCTTTCTTCTCACTACCATACTCATTCACACCACACTCACTCATACCACTCACAGAGCAAAATGAGTATGTCAAGATATCAACCCACTATACATACAAACAAATTGCCGGATTCTAACCGCATAACTCGTGAAAACCATTTCTATAGTTATTTTCGATTGACCGGCCGTTTTACGATTTTGACACAAATTTTTAAACGAACGATTTTTTGAGCATGACCAAACCATTTGTTGGGCTGATTTTTAGTACATTGATAATTCTACTTACACTACATTTTTTTATTAAGCACCATATTTTAATTATATTTAAGATTCCCTGTTCTTTTCTCATAGTCATACTTCTGATCCTAACTTGTCTATCGAATTAGCACGTATGTTATTTAATCATGGTTCCAGTCAAAATATATCATTTTGTGCTTTAAAATGAGGGAAAATATTTTTTCACACTTTTGTATTTATTATTGTTTTAAACAAGATTGATAACTACGTCGCTATACTTCTTCCCGACAAATTCGTGAAATTTTTAAATGTATATTTGAATTGTTCCATGGAATAACTTGGTCAATCAAATGTACGAGTACTTTTTCTTGGAGAGAAAATTAGTTATAATATCACAATATCATCCATACCAGTAAAACGTTGAAGAGCCAATCAACTTTTTACAGCGGGTATGTTTGTACACATTCAAACCACTTTTTACACATTCATTTCGTTAGACCCACAAGTAGTAACCACCTACCACCACTACTTTTATCTACTTATAAACAAAATCATTTATAAACATTTCCCAAACATTATTTAATTTTGCTAGGTCTACACTTTCTTCAAATTTCACCTACAAACGATGTTACTACATTCATAGAACAGGTTAGCCCTTCTCGCGACTAACTGATTCATAGGTCTTTTGCGATCAAGCAACAATACCAAACACACTTTCAATCAGGTCATAAACTCATTTGAAAATCGACCCCTTTAATAATGGTCACACAAAATATTGCATATGCATCGGCCACGACCATTGGACCCCACCAAAATCTCAAAAATCTAGCCTATAAAAAATTGATTCGATGACTCATACTTGAGGCAAAAGGGTATTTTGCAACCTGATTAAAATTTTTATTAACATCGGTGATCAGTCCTCTTGAAGTTATATTAGAAGCTCAAGAATCGTACACATACTAGCACAACTTCAGTTGAACATCATATAATCTTTTCTACAAAAATAAAATTCTTAAAGACATCATCAGACTCCACAAGAGACCTTGACTATAATATCAACAAAAATAAGAAAAAGGTATCCTTGAAAGATACAAAAGTTCAGTTAATAAGAATGGATGACTGCACAAGTACACAATGGCTTCCATAAAGCACTAGGTGCAAACGTTTCAGTGAAGAACCTGGGATCGAGATTGACACAAAGTTGAAACTATTGCCCTAAAGACTAATCAGATGCACAACTTTTCGGCTCACTTTTGACAAAAATTACAGATATACCATCTCAGAATGATGAACACAATACTAACTGCCTTGGTTATAGTCATTGTATTAACAGCCTCTTCCCTCTATTTTGATAGCCATTAAAGACTTAAAAATCAATATGAATACCAGTACAAACCTTTGGCATCATCATTTGCCAACTCGAGCATGCCATAAAGATCTACTTATATGGAGCAAATAAGATTGAGGAATTGTGGCCACCAAATCCAAATGAATTGGATAATGCCACCTTGATGTCCAGTCTTTCTTTCTTTGATCCCACCAGCACACGCGTGTCCTGAATTAATGTGCGAATCATCAGTAAATGCTATATAGTTGGCTCAATTTTACAACATAAACCTACGCTAGCCAATCCAAGAAACCAGTAACTCTGCAAAATGAATCATATCAACGAGTACAGTTGCAATTTTGTGTCACTCCGTTTGGAAGTGAAGTCCAAGATAAAGACTGATTTGACAGTCCAACTCATTCGTATTTGCTTACTTTTAGCCATACCAATGCTCCTGATCTATACATTCTATATGCTAATAGGAATGTTCTACCACTTAAGCCATATTAAATTAGTGGCTGAAAAAAACATATTTCTTTCTTCCCAAGTAAATAATTGGCAAAAACATTGAACACACTGTAACAACATTATTCCCTGCGCATGAAATTATTGAGAAGGAATGAAACAAAATATCATACCACACCATCATCTGGAGTCTCAAGATTGATATTTGGATGAACCCAGCCTGTCCTTATCGCCTACAAGGAGACAAAGTTCAGTAAAATAGTCAACCTTACGAAGCCAAATCTACGTCATAGGGAATATCCCCTTAACAACACATACAAGATAAGTGCCCTAAGTAATTGAGAACCACAAACAACAGTTTGTAACAATCAAACACATGCAATGTCCCACAAGGATCCGTGCAAATTATGACCTTGGCTCATTTTGATCTAATAATTTCACTGGATAAAGAAATGGTACAATAAAAAGAGCTGTATTCATTTAGCTTCCGCTTACTAGAACCACATTGCATTATATAAACAGGACATTTGAAGAAACAGAACCAGAACAAGTGCTTAAATTCACAGGGGCATTTGAAGGAACAGGTTGGCAGAATGGCAACAACAATAACAAGTCTTCAGCTTGTCCAATATACTGATTCAAAAGTATATCACTTCCTAGAAGACACAAAAAGAGCCTATGTTTTCTGGAAATGGAAGATAGGAGCTAATTACCATTTACCAATCCCTTGAATACATGGCTGATTCTTCACCATAACTGGAACGACCTTCATGTGGCTGGTTATGGTCTCAAGGAAACTCTCACTTATACAAGCAAGTGAAGAGCATAAAGGAGAGAGTAGTTGGGAAGATGGATAAAACAACAACTTTCGTGCTTAACTAATCCCATGTTTATCTGAGATCAATTTTNGATAGGAGCTAATTACCATTTACCAATCCCTTGAATACATGGCTGATTCTTCACCATAACTGGAACGACCTTCATGTGGCTGGTTATGGTCTCAAGGAAACTCTCACTTATACAAGCAAGTGAAGAGCATAAAGGAGAGAGTAGTTGGGAAGATGGATAAAACAACAACTTTCGTGCTTAACTAATCCCATGTTTATCTGAGATCAATTTTTCCCTTCAACTCTCCATAAACCCAAAAGCTCCAACATGGGCATCCCCAACATTTTTCACCCATCAGAGATTGTACAGGCTATTGAGATGTTCTCTTAATTTAGATTAAAGATTTTTTGTTTCTATTTTACTGAATTTCTTTAGTTTCATGGGAACAAGGTGTGCACAAGAACTCAAGCCTAAAATTAACCACAGTTATGGCCGACAAAAAAACTTCAGCAATGAACTTACCAGTCTCAGAAGCTGCAAACAAATTTTTTGTAGAAAAATGAAATATTTTACAGGGCTGCAGACAAATTTTCTTTGGGGACAACTTTCAGGATGCAACGCAAAATGCAAATACATCTAGTACCGTGAAGACAGAGCCTTAAGAAGATTTTTATGCAAATGCCTGATTCAAAGATGTACAGTGATTTTCTAGTGACTTCTGCAAACTAAATAAGCATGCCAAGAACCTGCACAGTTGCAACAGCCTCCACAGCACCAGCTGCTCCAAGCAGGTGACCAATCATAGATTTTGTGGAGTTTACTCGTAACTGCAAACACATTGAACAACTCATAAGTTTCATTAACCTAACAAAATAAAGTATAACTACTATGCAGACATGAAAAGAACTTGTCATTAATTGGAAACCTCTTGATTCTGCCCAAAACAATGGACAAGAGCTTGATACTCCTTGAGATCACCAGCTGGGGTGGATGTCGCATGTGCATTTATATAGTTTATATCTTCTTTGGGTACTCCTGATTGAGCTAGAGCCTTCTCTATGCAGAGAATGACACCGGTTCCTGCTTACATGAGTGCTCAGAGAGTTAAAAGTACATCTAGGTAAAATGCAATAAACAACATCATGCATTCTCTTTGGTTCATGGATATAAAGTATGAGGACTGAACATGGTCAAAATAATTGGATAGTCAGAAGATCAACACTATTAGAATAATTACAGTGCAATCCAGTGCAACGACAATATGCTTCGCCACTTATGGGCATGAACAGAATGAGAATTAGGCTGTTAGAGAAAAACATATCATAAATCTTATTGTCCAACTAATTTATTTGTTTCTTTTGATAGATGAATAGCAAAATACTGAAATCAAAGATTTTCAGTATATGGTGAAAAATCAATATCAAACTCTTGAAAATGAAATGGGGTTACCATAATTCTATTCTAAGTTTTTTACTAGAATTTACTAGAAAATGAAATGATATATCACTCCACTGGCATTGATACAACTCAACACAACAAGCTTGTATAGAAAAAGATGGGCATTTAATGTAAGTCGCTAGAGAAATTATGTTAACCGATCGCTCTCAAACTTTTTTGGGAGAAGCCATTTTTGCATCTTTATACTTTTTTCTTTCAGCAAAACCCCTGTAAAAGGAAATCCCAGCAATGATCCTGACTCAAAACTTGTAAATCAACCAATTCTACCATGTCAAATTGTCAAAAATCTTTGACATACCGATAGAAACTCCTGAGGATTGCTTGCCAATTCTTAATACTTTTAGACCATGTGGGGCATAAGGCTTTGTAGAGTTAAAATAAGTTGTTGCCAGTCATGAAAATAACAACTATATTTAAGTGATCATCAATTTAGTCACAGAGGAAGAGTGGACTGTATGAATAACTAGGGAAAGAAGACTCGTGTATTTGAATATTGAATATCATTACTGCTAGTCTGTGCACTCCAACAAGATATTGACAATCAGAAATACTTACATTTACATACATGATAGAAAAGTTCAATGCAGACAGGAGAATTCAATCCTCCTATCCTTATCTTTAAATTTAATATTAGATTGTCATATTTGCAAACTAAGAATGTCAATTTATCTGAACTTTGAAGATGAATTAATAGGCCATAAGAAAACGGGGATATTACCTTCTGGATGAGGCTCTGTCATGTGATAAGCATCACAAGTGAAACTTCCACCAAGAAACTCAGCATATATATTTGCACCTCTTTTCTGCTTATCCAGAAATTGAATGGAAAAGACATTTGGATAAATTAGCCTACGACAAGTTCATATCAAAACAAAAGAGAAAAGCACTCATATAAATTGGATTGTAGAATACCTTGGCATGTTCAAGTTCTTCCAGAAGCAATACTCCAGCCCCTTCTCCCATAACAAATCCATCACGGTCCTGTAAAAGGTCAATAGTTCAATAATAGGGCAGGGCTTCAGCTAGCTATTACATCGTCAAAAGTCTATAGCTATGGGTTTTCAGTGCTATTGCTCTCACTATTAGACTATTTAGTTATATAAGAAAATTAGACTGTCTTATTACTGTAGTTGAACATCAAATAATAGTTGACAAATATGAAATCAAAACTTCCCAAGATCATAGATCGCACACGAAAACCACTCATCAAAAGCCTGTTTAGGAAGATAGAAACCACACATTATGGATATTCGAGATCCATTCAGTCGATTAAAGATCGCATAGAAAGCACAAGCATGTTTATCTTTTCGAAATCAGACTAAATATCATTTTCAAAATTAAAACCGGTGGAATACATTTTATGATCCTAGAAGTTATGAGATTATGAGAGACAAGATAGAGATTATTACACTATCCCAGGGACGTGAAGCTTTAGTAGGATCGCAGTTTCTCAGAGAAAGTGCTCTGCACGCCACAAAGCCTCCCAATCCTGATCCAAAATCCATTACTCGGAAACTGAAAATTTCAGGTTTATGAAATGATATAAATCTAGAACAAGGCATATACCAATTGGTATGATTGCTGCATCTGAGCCACCACAGAGCATCATGTCCTGGAAAATCTCAAAAGCATCAGGAAACATGACAGTCAACAGTAAGATGTTTATTTTTGGGCACTTGTAAGTTGATTCTTCACTTGTGAAACAAATTAGAAATGGTACAGTGAGCTCCTCCAATGAAAGAGAACGAAACTTACAGCTTCACCTCTAATTATGTGGTTAGCAGCATTCAGTATACAGAAGTTGCTTGTTGCACAAGCAGTCGATATTGAGTAGTTTGGGCCCATCCATCCCTGTAGAATAGTATTAATTAAGTTTCAGAAGGATGTCAATGGGTTATAGATTGCTCAAGTTGCAATGATTAAAAAGGGAATTTCTTTAACCAGATCTATGGCAAGCATGGCAGAGCCCATATTCGTAGTTGCAAAAGGGACACAAAATGGATTCATCTTCCTATATGAGATACGCAGAGCTTCAATTGCATCATTGAAAACCTGTTCAAACAACAAAGCAACTCAGAAGCAGTTAAAAAGAAAAGTTAATTAGACAATTAAAAGAATCTCTCCACAAAATCATTAGAAAGACGCATTATAAAGAATAAGATCTTTTAAAGTATTAATTGCAACATTAATTTTATTTAAAAGGATTACGTGCAACCCAAGTGAGAATATTCCTTTCCCTCTCCCAAATTCCAAGTATCTACGCTCTTGGATGAGGATACCAAAACCTGCTAACACACTTCCAAAAAGCTATAAGGAGATTTGATCTCATGCATGATTAAAAAACAATGGTTTTATTATCAATCACAAGATATAACCAATTTGCAAAGGTCCTAGCATATAATTCAAAAGGAAGAGATGCCCATGCAACTTCTGCACATATATTACTATACACACAACATGAGAACCTAATAGCATCAGGTATTACAAATTATTACATTTCCAGCTGCAACTACGCAAGTTATATGAACAGTGGAAGCTTTATTCAGATAAATGTCCATTCGATTACAATATTCCTTCCCTTTTTCTTTTTAGTGTGCCAAGTAATTATAATCTGCATTTATTCCTCTTTATTATTTGTGTGTCAATATTTTCCTTTTTAATCTTTGTTTTGCGCTAGGCATCATAATCTCTAAAAGAATTCAAACTTACCTTCATCCCGCCCAAAGCTGAGCCGATCAAAACTCCGCATCTAGCTTTATTTAATCCGTCCATCACATCCTCTGTAATTCCTCCATCAGCCAAAGCCTTCTTGCCTGCTGTGAGCATGTAAAGCATGAACCTATCCATTCTTTTAGAAAGTTTGGGTGCAACCCAACCATCCGTCGAGAAGGACTTGATCTCTCCAGCAATTCTCTGTGGTAAGAAAAACCTTAAGAGTAAACATTGAAATCAGTTGCCTCTAGAAAACTAATGGGATATCACAAGATAGACATACTGTTGGAAACTGGGAACAATCGAAGGCCTCTATCTCACTAATGCCGCTAACACCCTCAAGTAGGTTGTTGTAAAATACATCAGGATCATGACCAAGTGGCGTCTCCAAGCCCATACCCGTTACAACCACTCGCCTTTGTTTGGTTGGAGGTTTCTTCTGGGGTGCTACTTCCATGGATGATTGCATAGGTATGGCCACTGTTTCTCCTATAACTTATGTGAGAGCCAATGAGTTTAAAATACAACCAAATGACCCATTAACAAGAAACCAAACTATTAGGTGGTCAAAATTCATAAAAATGGATCAATTCCAATTTAACATATCAGTTACAAGTTAAGAAATCCAAGGCCCTGAAGGTAAGGTATCCATATGACCAAGCAATTCTCTTAAATTAAAGTTGGCATTGGTAAGTCACAACATGGTGAACTACCCATAGATCGAATGGTGTCACTTTGTAGTAAAAATAGATTGTTGGAAAAGGCAAGGACTGTGGACAACTACCATGGAGGTGGACAAACCTAAAAGAACCCCTCACCCACCCTGAAAAACATAAGACAACACAGGTAACTGCAAATTAATTTCTCAGACACAAATGTGCAATCACATGCTCAAATCCATGTCTTATCCAATTAAGAGGGCAAACAACTTGTATGAAGATCAACAGACTAATTTACCAGAATTACTCTCCAATCCAGCAGGTTGATTGGCAATTGGTGTTTAATTTTGATGAAGGTGGTGTTGTATTTGACTTTGACGATGGTGTATGTGCCATTTCTTATAGAAAAGCAAAATCAAAACCCGGATAAACTTTCTGCTGATTTTCTTCTCTAATATATCAGATTAGTCGAAGAATAGACTAAATAATTATAGAGTAAAAACCCTGTTCTTGATAATTAAATTTCTCTAAGAATTAAAGAAAATGACATTTCGGACTTCATGCCTACACAATGAACATCACTCTAGCATAAAGTACCCATCCAACGACAAATAAGGAGCCCTGTTTCTTGAAAATCCAGTCTAAGTTTGAATCCCAGAACTAAAAATATAACCTAGGCAAACATTGGATTAGAAAATAGAACTCAAGAATACAGTATAAAATTCTATATAATCAAACCATCATGAGCAAAATTAAATATAACTAATTAACCTACAATTGACTCTTACACAAATTTTCAAACTAAATTAAGAACAAGAGCATGATGCCATACAGTTGCCACAGTTTACTAGGAACCCAAACAGTCGATAAACAAAAACTCAAACTATATGCATTAAATCAAAAAATACCAGGACGGAAAACAGCAGGTTGATTGAGTTTTCTGCGTCTACGATGCAGGGGAACATTTGTCGATCTGAAGCCGAAGAAAAAATCGGTAGTGGAAAAGTTACGACAAGAAGATTTATAGAACTGGTCGCATGGCTCAAAAGCCAAGCAAGAAGTCACAAGATTACTAATGCCAGAGAACTCCGACGCAAATTTAACCAGATCCCTCTTCCTCCGGCGCGAAGCCCATTTGCCCAGCCTCGAGGACATCGATGAAGACGAAAAAAATGGGTTGCCCATGGAAGAGTCATTTTGACAAGCGACTGACATGCATGCCGCCATTAGCCACGAGCACACCACTGATGACGCCCCCATCCCAAATCCTCAACGCCACAAAATTAGTATTCTATATCTACGAATATATGTCAGTGTGTTTGTGGGTAGGATTCGAAATGAGGACGGTGAAATTAACGAGAGGAGAGGACCATTTTGACGTAAATAAATCTGCGAATTCTGAAGTTACAAAAGATAAATAGTCAAGAGAGAGAGAGAGAGAGCACACGTCATGTCATCCTTTTGGAATTTGCACGCATTTGAGAGGCCACGTTTTTTCCTTTTTTATTTTTCACTGAGTCAGGTCATCTTTCTCATTTGAGGCTTATATTACGTTCAATCTGACGCAAAGCATCTATGACCAGACATATTTGCCTACGGACAGAGAGAATTGCAAAGAGGTCCTTAACCTTATTTCCAATCTTCAAATCTTAATGTACCTTTCTATATGTTCTATCGCCACATACCAAACCAGTCGGCGTGGCAAGGATTCTTTCCACCCTCAATCAAACTTGGTAAATTTTTCTTTCAATTATAAAATAACCCACTCGACATGTACATATTCATTATCATTTCTCAACTTTTAAACATCTAATGATGATATTATCATTTACGTTTTCTTTCAAAAGCTATTATAGAGTGCAATTAGTATTCATTCAAAAGGTATCATAGGCATTTTTGAAAAAAAAAATATTATTAGAATAAAATGATGGGTAATTATCAATGTTTGAAAGTCGAACCGAACATCGATCAAGAAAAGGTTAAGGGTCAAAGAGTTAAATAGAAGTTGAACCGATCGACAAAAATAGTTAAAAATATACCTACTTTAGGAAAAATTAAATCCAAACATAGGCAGTTGCCATTAGCAAATATACTTTCTAAAGATAAAATCGTGGGTACCAGAATGGAACCAACTTTTTATATAATTTTTTATTTACAATTTAAGTTGGGTAAAAAAATAGTTAAATACAAAACTTGAAAACCGTAATTTGGGTAGTAATTTGTCTAAAACTCTAGATTATAACCCTAAAAAATAAAATCTAACTCCAACTTTTTTATCTCGTCTCACATCATATATTGTATTTCAGAGGTTAATACATATTAATTTTTACAATTTGAACTTTCCATAAATCAAAAGTTCAAGTTAAATCATGAGGTAAGTTGATGAATCAAAGCGTTCATTATTTGCAATCTGAAACTTTTACTTTCTTGCATTGTTTTCAAGTGAATTTTTTTTAATTTTTTTATAACACGTAGCAATTGAACTTAATATATGCATGGCTTAAGTTGTTGTTGTTATCTTGAGTTTATGATTCTCTTTTAAAATTTTTTTTTTCTCTTTTATTCAAAAAGAGAGTTCGATAGGACTGTAATTTCTTGATACAATATAGTTAGGTATCTAATCAGTATTTTTATGTGTGTTCGTCCTGATCATATTTAAATTATAGGCTCTAACATACCTAACTTATGGATCAAATAAGATTCTATTTTGCATCTTGAAGATTTGTTAGTTGAAATTTTTCCCTTGCATAAATATTATCGAGTAATAACGTGTTAGGTATACGGATTTAAATGACATATATGAAAATATTTATTAAATATATATAAACAATGTTATGGATAGAATCGAATCTCAACTTCAATCGACGATTTGAGTTTGAGTTTGGTTCCACTAACTACAAGGATTCGAATGGTTCCATTTACAAAATAGTTAAAGTATAATGGGTGGTTCCATATTTTGAAATATTCGGACTGACCCACCCCGACACCCAAGCCTATTGCAAGATATGAAAGAGAGAGGCAAAAATTAGAAGTTCATAAATTAAAAAAAAAAAATCAGAAAAATAAAACGAGGGGAAATAAAGCAAACACTAATCTTAGTTTCATCCACACGAAGGATGATGTGAAAATAAGAATTCGTCGAAAAAATTTAAAGATATAAGTGTCAAAATGAACAAAGTATGATAACCTTAAATATAATTAAAATGTTGTGCAGTTAATAAAAAATATTAATTTTAAATGAGTCTAGCTTTACAACATGAATTGACAGAATTAACCTTGACCCCTCTCTCTCTCTCTCTAAATTGTTTTTGGGTTGTTTTATTAATGTGAACGGTGCACACAATTGCGACTCTTTTTGTCTTTTTTATTCATAACACACGATACTTGGCATATATTTGGCTTAGGTTTTTGAACGGTTTATTGACACTCAAGTCTTTTCTATCCGCACATTTTAAGGATCTGTTTGATATGATTATTGAAAAATCAAAAGGAACTTTTGTGACTCAAAAGTTGTTTTCGGACTGTTTATCTAATTTTATAAAAGTGATTATTCTAGTAAGAAAAACTTTTAAAAACAACTGATTTAACGTGACTTCCTCTAAAAGTACTTTCAGAATTGAAAACTCTTTTAAAAATTAGCTTTCAAACAAAAATTAAAGTAACATCTTCCAAAAGTTCTTTTACAAAAAAGTAAAAGCAAAATCATGCCAAATGAACCCTAATAGACTTTAAGTATTATTCACTGCTTTATTTTTAATTATTTTTAATTTAATTTTATATTTTTTCACGAGTTTATTCCGACTCCTTAATAATTGGAAAGAATAACTACAGAACCATGGGACACAAATGTTTAGAGAGTGCGACTTAAGAATTTGTTCAAACTTTAGTTTAATTTAAAGAAAGAGTGCACGCTAACCATAGAGAGAAAAAATAAAATAAAAAAAATGGCCCTTTTGATGCATTATTTGTACTTTCACAAGTAATGACTATGTAATCAACAACTCTTTCAACCTTTATACACGAGAGTCCATTTCTGTAGGCACGAACCACAAGAATATCTAGAAGGATAATTCTCTGTGTACAGGGGATAGTTTCACACGGGCCTAACAGTGGGGGCGGGCTCCACATGTATTAAAAAAAAAAAATTTGCACAGACCACATCACGTGTGTTGTCTGTAAACCCCCTGTAAAAAAAAAAAATGTTTTGTAGTCCAAGCATGGTTCTATCTAGAACACCTTCCATACATATTAATATCAAAAATGATGCTCTGTAGGCCTGTAAAAGACAGACCTGACAGAGTTGAGCTCTCACATGAGGTGCGTCCCATTAAAAACACCCCAAAAAACCCACCCCGCCCCTGTTTGTGAGAGGACTTGTACCATATTGGGCAAAATGGGCCGGCACCCCAGCATTGCTCTATTACTATAGGTTCATACTTGAAATGGAGATGAACCCGATAGGTTCCCAAAATTTGTTTTGATTTTTTTTTTTTTAAATGTAATAAATTAGTCGAAGTAGGGGAAAATGGGAATTGTGCATTAATGTTGTTTGCGGAATTTTGACATGTACAGACTGTCTAATGATTCGTATGATTCAAATATTTTAAACCAATGAATAGTGTTTAATATTTTTTTTTTATTTTATTTTATGTTAAGATTTAATATCATTTTTTAAAAAAATTGATAGTTCCTTTTTTTCCAGCTATTATTGCATTGGGTAATCAAACTACGTTGTTTCAATTTTGATTAATGCTGAAAGGCCAAATTGTATTTGATTGATTTCTCTCTCTTCTACAAAGTCCATAGATAGCTTACATCAAAGATTTAAACTCCATTTGACAAATTTATAAAGAGGAGAATGTCACGAGTTACCTTAGGCGTAAGAACACACAGTTAGTTAGGCTCCTTTAAGTATATTCTTAAAAAACTTACTTTTTCAAGTATATCTATGCTTTGCTATTATGTCTCATTTGTTACATTCTATAATTCATCATATGTTCATGTGCTGAAAATCTAATGCCCATAGGTTTTTTTTTAAGTCTTTTGTCTCAACCCATCGAGCTCAAAAACAAGTCAACATATAAACATAGTACAATTCAGAAGTTTAATCCTTCTCTGATTGTGGGTGCATGGATCTTTGAAGATTTTGTTGGCGATGCAGGCTAAATATAAGTGCGGGTGAAAGAGTTGTTGTATATCGAACAAAAAAAAAGAGCAAAGTTTAATCCGCATGAGCGTGACTAAACTATATAATAAGGTGATTGGAAATATAATATGAAAACTATAAATGAAAATAAAGGGCAGCCAAGAAATAAAGAAGAAGAACAATTCGAGGCAAGTGATTTTCATTCTTTCCTTAAGACAAAATTGCTCTGCAACGGTACTCACGGTTCATGGCACTTGTCTCCTAAGATACAATGGATTCAACTTGTGGTAGAAGCACTTCAAACCACAAGTTACGGCGAACTTTTGACGGGATTTCTCTCTACAAAGAAGAAAACAATTTTTAAATGAATTTAGAAGTGATTTGCAAGAGTTTTTATATAATGCTCAATGCAAATATAGTATGGAATGTCTAATGGACATCTAATAGGTCCTATATATAGAGGATGAAGGGTTGTTAATGAAGTGTCGCAATCCAAACTTCAACAACTCTTGCCAAAGGTCGCACCATTCACTGTCACTAGTCTATCGTCATCGCCTCACTCGAGCGATAAAAACAGTGACTTTGTCGCTAGCTTATTGTTAGCCTGTTGCTGGCCAATCACTCGAGCAACAGCCTTAGTTAATTTTTCAGGCAGCTTCCTTTATTTTTTTCTAACTTTGGACCGCAATTTCTCATTTATTCGAAATTGGTTTTGATATTCCAAATATATCAAAACGATTTACTCGACGAGTAGAACAAGTTAGTCTATTTACATTTGTAATTTGACCATCAAATCAGGTAATTTTTGTTTTGACACTTAACCAAATTTTCAATCTTCTAAACCAATTTCCAACAAGTTTTACCTCGATCATGCACCTAAAAAATGAAGCTAAGTTTGGAAAGATCACTTTGCTTGATTAGAAGTGGCATAACAAATTTAGATACCAATTTTTCTTATAAATACCACATACGTACTCATAGCAATTTAGTAAATGTCTAATCTAGAATGGACAAAATTGATAATTGCTATACTATGTTCGCATTTTTATCTTAAAAGTTTATC
>CAIGRH010137174.1:0-18604 GCA_903798295.1 Fraxinus nigra | reverse complement strand
TAGATCGAAGAGGCAGGAGAGGCGGGAGAGCTGGCGGTGGAGATGCCTGCGATTGGAAACCCTAACTGAGTCGAGAGTATACGGCGGTGCGAAAGTGAATGAAAACCTAGAAACAAGAAAATACGCGTCCATTCCTATATTATCTCTTTCATTGATATATTTTTTTATTTTATTTGAAACGACGTCGTTTTCATCAGACGAAATGGTGAACAATAATATTCAAAGTGGCTCTTTTATTTGGTAGGGATTTCTCTCCAATAGAAAATGTCTTGTGTACTGCACCACCATCTAGTACAACTAGAACAACCTTGGACTAATAACTAAGAAACAATAGTACAATGTTCATACAATTGGTTGTACTTTATATTGTAGTATCATTCTATATTAACAATAGTTTCAAGGCATTGTAGGAGAGCTCGGAGTTGGAATCAAACATGGGCGCAGACACGAGAGCTTAAAAACATCATTGAGTGCAGCGTTGATGATACTATATTCGTATCACAATTCGACATTTTTCATCAATGCTGCACTCAATAATGTTTTTAATTCTTTGAGGCAATTCACAATTCAAGTCTGTACACAGGTATTTTTTGATTTTGTATTAAATCTGTAATATATTCGCATAACGACATCATTATCGAACATAAATTTGACTATTACAAAGTGGAAATATTATCAAAAAAATTTAAATCTTATAATTTTATTTTGAAACCGTGTTGAATAACTATNACACGAGAGCTTAAAAACATCATTGAGTGCAGCGTTGATGATACTATATTCGTATCACAATTCGACATTTTTCATCAATGCTGCACTCAATAATGTTTTTAATTCTTTGAGGCAATTCACAATTCAAGTCTGTACACAGGTATTTTTTGATTTTGTATTAAATCTGTAATATATTCGCATAACGACATCATTATCGAACATAAATTTGACTATTACAAAGTGGAAATATTATCAAAAAAATTTAAATCTTATAATTTTATTTTGAAACCGTGTTGAATAACTATTTATGAAAGAAAATCAATGCGTTTTCAAGACAACTTTTATGACAATTCTTTGCAGGTTATTTTAATTGTTGTTGACTTTTGTTAATAATTAATTTTCCTGTCTTACTTTTTTTACACGAATTAATTTATATATTTCCAACATATTTTTCAATATTGTCACTATTGTAAAAACGTGGTTCTATTTAAGAAGATGGCGTGTTATTTCCATTTATTAAACCAAAAATAAATAGATTATTTTATATTTTTTGAATGAAGTATCACCATTATTATCCATTTTTTTTATAATAAAAAGAGGATAGATATTTTTTTGAAAAATAAATGGGGAGGGTGCATCCGTCCCAAGTGAGGGCTGATTCTCAACCACATCTTTATCCCTTGGATTATTCTACTTCTCCCATTATAGGCACCCCCAATAGGGAGCCGCCATGTGACGATTCGGTAAAAAATTTGGTAACCCATTAGAGTAGCATAGCACGGTCCTTATCCCTTTGGACTCGATTAAGCAGTGAATCTCCGATTCGAGTGGGTTGAGATGGTAGCATTGGTCTTGAGTGCGTTATTTGAGATGGGACATGTTTAGTGCTCATGGCCTTTTCTACTAGAGTGGATGGTCGTTTTTCTTCAGAGGTGACCGGGACAATGCCTCTCTGTTAACATTTTCCACTTTGCAATCAAGAATGACTTTGGAATCCAACATAATGCGAGTGATGTTGATAGTCAATAATGACTTTCAACGCACTTACTATTTCTTGATATTTTAGTGCTGTTAATGAAAGTGGGACGTTGTACATACTGTTACTTTCCTATCCTATAATATGGATCGTAACTTTACCTCTTTTGCTGCCTTTTTAGTATTGAACATTTACAGAATTGATTGTATTTATACTTTTATTTTATTATACATTCGTGACGATTCGAGTCAATAAATATGTCTAAGTGATTTAGAAAAAAAAAAGTATAAATTCAAATAAAAATTTAAAATGTTTATAAATTATAAGCAAAGCTAGTTACAAAACCAAACTTTGACTTGAACATTGACTATTTTGTCAAAACTGAATTTTTACCAAACCCACGAGCAGCCTCCACGTCCGGATTCTCAGCGGGGCCCATCTACCCGCGCATCCTAATCTCGAATTTTTCGTTTGATTTTTAACTGAAAATTGAAAAAAAAACAGACTCAAGAAATGGAAAATCATGCCATGTTGAAACTCACAATAAATTCGTATCCCGCACTTCCCTCCTATTTGCCCGTGCACTCGATTTCTCCTCAGCCGCCAGAAATATATGCAAAAAAAAATATGCGCGTGTGTATATATAGCATGCACGAATTTTCAAATTCTGAATTTGATTGTTTGTAAAGAAGGAACTTGAATTCGTCAGCATAGGAAGGCGCTTTTCCTCTGATAGATATAGAAATAAATAGAGAGAGGGGTGATCCGCCTCGTTTTCCGCAAAAAAAAAATCGAGGGACGTCATCTATTCGATTTCTTGGTTTAATCGGTTCATCATTTGTAACCTCAATTAGTGATTTTTGTTAAGAATTCATATAATCTGTTCTGACGCAAGGGTATCTTTTAGAGACTCCGTTTACTCTTTTTCCCTGTTTGGAGTCTCCTTTGAATTTTTTGTTTGGTACATTCATTCTCCTTTTTTTTTTCTGGAATTATGTTTTTTAAAATTTATTTGATTTTTTTCATCCTATATATGGATTATTTGGCTGCGCCGTGGAAAAATTATATGTTCGGTTAACAAATCCGCCAATTGCCGGTGCAGGTTGGCGATAGGATTATAAATCATGGGAAAGGAGCTAAAGCAATCGCTTCAAAGTTTTCTTCATAGAAAGTAAGTATTCTATGGATTTTCATGAAATGGACTGTGAGGATAATGACATGCAATTAGAACAATTGACTGGTATTTTTTATCCTGATTTTTGTGGGTTAATTCTTCATTTCTGCATAGATTTTTATGAGCTTCTGCCACAATAAGAATTGTAACTGACTGTTCGATTATATAAAGCTGAATTTGTTTTATTTGCTCGATATTCTCTCGCAGTCAAGAGCCTGCTACTGGTAATTCAGAAACTATAGAAATTTTGAAAGAGCACTACATTCCTGATTACATACTTCTATCGGAATCAGAAAAAAGAGAAGATTGCCATGTTCCTGAGTCTCCTGTTATAGTATTCATCAATTCCAAAAGTGGTGGGCAGCTGGGGGGTGAACTCTTAACAACATATAGGAATCTTCTCAACAAAAATCAGGTGCTGGTTCTCGTTTCTCGTTTCTAGTTTTTTTAGTGCTCAATTTCAGAGGATGAACTTCGAAAGAAATTTAGAGGGTAGTGCCACTAATGAGTTTTGACCTCCGGATTCCTGATTTTCCAGGTGTTTGATTTGGGGGAAGAAACACCTGACAAGGTGCTATACCAAGTTTACTTCAACTTGGAGAAGCTGAAGCAAAATGGAGATAAATTGTCTGCTGAAATTCAGAGGCGGTTGAGAATTATTGTAAGCTGAAGAAATGATGTTAGTTTAAAGTTAATGATGAATCAGAAAGACCAAAAATGGCGGTGCACTTCATAAACTTAAACTGAAATCATGATTTACTTTTGTTTAATGTCTTCCAAACATAATTACTTTTGCAGGTTGCTGGTGGGGACGGAACGGCTGGTTGGCTCCTTGGAGTGGTTTCTGACCTTAAACTAGCACATCCACCACCAATTGCAACAATGCCACTGGGAACAGGAAATAATCTTCCATTTTCATTTGGTTGGGTAAGATTATATTCTTTAGTGGCCCCTAAGTTGTGTCGTCGGTTCAATGACGAAAGTGGTGAAGTGATCATAGTACCTCTGAATTCTGATCTTATCGTATATTGTCTGTTAGCTTTAGCATTGGAACTACAATCACCTTAACAATTGTTGCATGAATTTCTATTTGCGACTTCTGTTTCCTTAATGTTTTATTAGGCCCATTCTGTAATGCTCTTTACCAAGTTATTTCTGTTACTTGTGAGTATAGCATGGAAGTCTACTTCAATGCATACACTGATCTTATGAAGAATTACATATTACCATTCTCTCTCTTTGGCTCAATCCCTAGCTTGGTTCGTATAAAGTATATTTCCACTAAGCTGTACAAGTGGCATAGTCTTGGCAACTAGCACTGTTTAGTGTAATTCTAGAATTATCTGTTACTGTCACAGTTCTAATGACTAATGTATTAAATTTGTTTTGCGATATTCAAGGGGAAGAAAAATCCTGGTACAAATTATCAATCTGTGAAGGCATTCTTGAACCAAGTAAAGAATGCAAATCAGATGAAAGTTGACAGGTAGACAATATTACTATATGCAATTTATCGTGTTCAAAATTTGCTGCTACCTATATACTTCCTCAGTAGATGTAGGCGCATTGTGAGTATAACGTTTTACGAAGTTAGATGTTTTTTTGTCATAATACTGATTATTGTTCATTTTTAAGTTTTACTTTAACCTGATACGGGTCGAATTTGTATTATGGTGTATGTCGTCATGCTTCTGAGCCAGTAAAAGTTTCTCCAAAATTTCTGTTATTCAGAAATTTGCATTACTGCATCTTAGACATGTATTTGAAGTTAACCATTGTCATGATTATTTCACCTTGATATCAAGAAGAAGTTTTAGCTTGTTAATCACTTTGGGTAAGAATTTTGCATTTATTCCAAAGGTTTTAGTGCTACCTTCAAGACACAGATGATGCAGAAAGGTGTATAAAAGTATGGAATTGTACAATCTAGAGTAGGATAAAGTGACAAATGTTCTAATTATGATAATTGATTCAAAGAAAAAGACAGCCACTTCTGTCTCTGGTAGTGACTTGTACATGGTCTTGCTATAATGCTATGTGATGCATAGTCTAACTCTTGGAGTAAATGCAATCGCTTTTAGTATTCAATTGAAGGTAGAATTTCTTTTGATCTCTCATGGTAACTGTCTATTGCTTTTTAAAGTTATATACAATCTAGTAAAACTAAAGTTTATTCGGTTCAGGAGATATTGTCAGTAAATGATATTGCTACTCTATTGTTTCTTAGCTGGCACATTCTTATGCGGATGAGGGCTCCTAAAGAAGAAGGTTCGTGTGATCCTATTGCACCTCTTGAGCTACCCCACTCGTTGCACGCCTTTCGCCGAGTCACCCAAGCAGATGAATTGAACGAGGTAACTAACTTCTTATTACATACCTCTTATTATGTTGATCTGCACACATTTTTTATGCCTTTCCTTCTATGACTCCCTTAATATAATCCCAGAAGTAAATTTAGAATTATGTTACAAAACATTAAAAGTATTGGAGAATATGTGCTTTTAATTATCTTGTCATATTTTTCAGGAGGGATGCCTCACTTTCCGCGGGGGATTTTGGAACTACTTCAGCATTGGTAATATTTTTTATCCCTATTTTCCCTTGATCCCTTAATAATTCATCATTTCCTCATTTTATTTTTTTTAAAATCAGAGTCTTTATTACTAAGCCTTTGAAATCTTATGAAACTAGTTCAACCTTATTTATATTATCACACCATTTCGGTGTAAAATCCATCAAGGATTTTTATGGACACCTTTTAATGTCTCTAATATGTGATGGCATCAAGAATTGTAAAGAAAAATGTAGTGTTGAGAGTACTAGAACTTAGGAGCAATGCTGGCTTTTCCATATACATGATGCTTATGTTACCCGCCTTCAGCAAGGTTCATGGAGACTGTGTTCACCCTGTGGAGAGTTCTTAGAAATATGAACTTGGACGACTTGCTCAATTAGAAATAAGATTAACAGAGAGCAACATCAATTTCATACTTATGAAAAGGATTAGATGGTTGTCATTTTTGTACCTTATTGTTTTAGTTACTGAGTTTCTTTGGTAGCTTTAAAATGTTCTTTTCCGAGCAGGGATGGATGCCCAAGTTTCTTATGCATTTCACACTGAAAGAAAGCTACATCCTGAAAAATTCAAAAGCCAATTAGTTAATCAGGTGCACTTCTGTCCTTTTTCTTGCTGTGCCACATGTTATTAATCTTAACTTGATTATTGAAATTCTTATATTGTTGATGTGGGGGGAAAAAATAAAAAATAAAAGTATGTAGTTTGTCCAAGTGACAGAGTTGCCTCAAAATATTGTTCCTTCCTAAACACAATGTCCCAGTTTCTTTCTGTTTGAAGCCATTTCAGAAATTGTCCAAGTGACAGAAGCATTTTACTTATTGATTTATGAAGAGGGTAATGAATTGGTGGGTTAAATCCACCAATTCCCACCCAACTTTATCCATATTGTCACCATGACCACTCAATTTGATTTTGTTTCATCATGACCACCCAACTTTATATTTAGTGTCATCATAGCCACTCAATTTGATTTTATTTCAACATGGCTACTCAATTTTATAAAACGTTTCATCATGACTATCTAATTCATATAACATTTCATTATGGTCACCTAATTTATTTTTACCATTTTCACTAATTTTAAAATGGATAAAACGGTAACTTTGTATTATATATATAAAATAATATTTTTTAAAATTTTAAAATAAGTTTTTATTTTATTTTAAAAACGTTTTTTTAAAATAATTTTTTATTTTATTTTATTTAATTAAGGAACTTTCTTTTAAATAAGTTTTTATTTTATTTTATTTTTCTAAGTAACTTTTTTTAAATAAGTTTTTTTAAGTAACCTTTTTAAATAAGTTTTTTTTTATGTAACATTTTTTTAAAAAAATAAGTTTTTATTTTGTTTTATTTTTTAAGTAACGTTTTTTTAAACAATTTTTTTAAAAAATAAGTTTTTATTTTTATTTTTTTAAATTTATTATATATATAATGAAAAGATACCATTTTACACCTTTTAAAATTAATGAAAATTGTGAAAAGAAATTGGGTAGCTATGATGAAATGTTATATGAAATTAGATGTTCATGATGAAACGTTATATGAAATTAGGTAGTTATGGTGAAATAAAATCAAATTGAGTGGATATAATGACGCTAAATATAAAGTTAGGTAGTCATGATGAAATAAAATCAAATTGAATGACTATGATGACACTAAATATTAAATTGTGTGTCATTGGTGGATTAACCCTGAATTGGTACTTGAAAGGTGAAAAATAGGAAGCATTGATGAATGTGAAGAAATATAAAAGAAGTTCAGAGAAGAGAGAGTATATTATTTCTTTGTTTTGTACTTTTGTTCAAATAATTAGAACTCATTTTCTAGTTTTGACTTCGAATTTTGTTCGTAAAATCTTTCAAATTTGAGAAGCGACTATTTATTTAATTTCTTTCAGGTTTAGTTTCTCATTTATTTTGATTAACTATTACAATTTGCCTCAATATTATTATTCTAAAATTCACAGAGTGGGGGTTCTCTATGTCCACTATATGTCGGGCTTTGTCCCTTGGTTATTGGAGATGGCCTGAGGTGTCTGGTGCACGACGGACACCAGTACTCCCAACTAGAAGGACTTCCATGCTTTATATATCTTGAAACTTCGGTGGATAGTGAATCCAACGAGGGGAAAATAATATCTTGTATTTAGCATTGAAAAATATATTTGGACCAGTAGCTGATTTCAGCAAATTGTTTAATCCCTTGCATAGCATGTGTGGATATAAAATTTGTGGAAGATTAATTTAAGTAGGCCATAATTATGCAGGATGTTTCGTTGGTATCTTCTAATTGCTACAGCACCATTTACTATGCAGAACATCATTGAAGTGTATGATCATTTCTCCTGATATAACATGATTACCAGATCCTCATTTAATATTATCCTGTTTTCATCTATGTTCACTTATTTCCTTCCTAGAAGTACCTCGACAATGAGGAAGTGTTTCATTTGTTATTGAGTACAGCAAGAAAACGTAGAAAGTAGTCGTCCATGCACATTTTGGATTCCTACTTCATTATAGTTCACTGAATAATTTTCAGCTTATTGCTGACTATATTCTTCTCGATTTGACTAGAGTGCATATGCAAAGCTGGGTTGTACGCAAGGTTGGTTTTGTGCTTCTCTCATGCATCCATCTTCAAGGTTAGTTTGTCTCTGGAATCATTTGGCCTTGTTCTCTTGTAAGTTGTGTCGTTCTTATTATTCTTAAACATTGAATCTTTACTTATCATTGGACTGGATTTGCTTGTGTAATAATCCTTATGCCCACTTTCATAAGAACCTTTTCATACGGAAAATAGTATAGATGGCAATTAGATTCAAGAACTTTGAACAAAGAACTGGCAGCAGCCAATAAATATTCTGTAATAATATTATCAAAAAACAAAAACTGAATGTCATGTTTTCTGGTTTTGATACCAGACAAGTTAAAAGACAAACCTAATAATGTGAAAGGCTAAAATACCCTGCTTAAGATATAACAAATTACCAAAAAGAGACACAACTTAACTGATTATGATAAAAACACTGAAACGGAACAGAATTCAGACACCAGCAGCAGATCTATGCTGCTGTCCTTGCATGGCTAATCTCAGAAAAGTAGAAAGGAAAGATCTCTTCATTCAAGTTTACACAAGTAGATGGTGCGGTGCTTCTGTCAATCCACGTGATATTAATTATCTGCATACTAGCTAATCGTAAATCATTTGTCCCAGTTTGATAGGATTATATTGTGTAGGTGGGACTTGGTCTCCCCCACCAAAGTTGATGATAGAGTCAACAGTGACAAGAATACAAGTTGGAATGTAACTCAAAATTATGTTGTTTCCCCCCATTTTATCAATTTTTAGATCTATTGGGAGGAAAAAAAAAATTATGATGTCTTTCACTTGTTAGTACTTAGTTTACTAACTGAATTAAAAATATTATTTGCTATCTTTGTAAAGAAGTTGGTTCTATTTTGTCATAATTTAGAGGAGTTTGACTTGTCAGCTTAATATTTAAACGTTCACGATGACAAGTCTAATGGGTGTCTGGTATTTAACAGAAATATAGCTCAGTTGGCAAAAGTCAAAATCATGAAAAAGCCAGGTCATTGGATAGACCTCCACATACCTCACAGGTAGCATCTGTAGTTTTACATAACATTTCTTTTTTAAAATTCTTATGATCTCTTGTCACGGAAGCTGAATTTTTTATGCAGCATTAGGTCCATTGTCTGCCTCAACTTGCCTAGTTTTTCGGGGGGTCTTAATCCATGGGGAAGTCCTAATAAGAAGAAGCTACACTCGGTTAGCACTTTTTTAGTTTTTTTACAGTAACAATTAAGCACGCATCATGTTCTCCGTATTTTGTTAAAAACAATTTTTATACTTCTACATTCTTATGCTTGCAACAGAGAGACTTGACTCCACCATATGTTGACGATGGTTTCCTTGAGGTGGTTGGTTTTCGAGATGCATGGCACGGTCTTGTCTTGCTTGCTCCAAATGGGCACGGGACTCGCCTCGCACAGGTAAATATTGCATTTGAATCGCAGTTTTCTCTCCTAATCCAAATTATATTGAATTGGTGTCAATACTCTTGGAGTATGGTCTTCTGGTGAGTGTCATCGCACCAGTCCTCAAATGCACGCACGGTTTAATGTCTTGAATCGTAATACTGTGAGGGGAATGTCAAACTTGGAAACATACGTATTCAAAAGACATCATAGAATTTTATCCGTTCTCCTCCATTCTAGTGGATGTTCTAAATTTCAATTTTGATTCCTAATAAAGTGGGATTCATCTCTTGAATGATTTTCGTCTACATATTTTTGCAAATACTATACCTTTGTCCATTAAATTCTTCTACTTGTTTTTCGGCTCCTTTAGGCGAACAGAATCCGTTTCGAGTTCCACAAGGGTGCTGCTGAGCACACGTTCATGAGGATTGACGGTGAACCATGGAAACAACCCTTGCCCACGGACGATGACACTGTAGTCGTTGAAATATCTCATTTCGGCCAAGTAAGCGTGCTAGCCAACGTACATTGCCAATCCAAAAGCATCAATGCACCTGATTCACCATACAGGTGCGAAGAAGATGAAAACGACAGTCACGAAGAAGAATTTCGAGATGATTCAGAAGGAAGGAAGAAGATAGGTGCAGCTGACACTTTTCGACTACCAGATGATTTTGATATAGCACAAATTAGTTAAAGCCATCAAATGTTTGTCTCCTCTTCTGTTAGCCTTTCAAGTTTATTCTTCACACCGAAGTCTAATGCTTTGTCAGGGCAGAGACAAGCAAAATACAATGATGGTGTGTGGTTCTGCTGAATGAGGATACGAAATTAATAGTTTAATTTCTTCCTTAAATGGTGCATTTTGTATACGTAGATGCAACTTCTGAGAGGAAAATAGATTGTGTTTTACTTTTGGCCTTCTACTTTGTTCTTATGGTGTATTGTCAAAATATTCACGTGGTAGAAAATTTGTCAGACTGTCACTAGTAGCCTTCAATATTGACATGGCGAAAGCTTATATGAAAGAATAAGGGTCTTTTTCGCATTACTTCTGAAAAGTCAAAAGGAGTTTTTGAGATCTAAAAGTTCCTTTTGATCTGTTTGACTAATTTTATGAAAGTGCTTTTGATAGTTAAAAAAATTCTAGAAAAAACTGTTTCAATGTGACTTCCTTTAAATGCACTTTTGGAATAGAAAGTGCTTTTAAAAATTAGTTTCCAAACAAAAATTAACACAACTTCCCTTAAAAACTATTTTATAGAAAGTAAAAGTCATGAAAAACAAGCCTTAAGAATCCTACGCGAAAACTCAAATTTGTTGATTAGTTTACGAATATCAAGAAAGAGAGAGTTTAGTTAAAATTTCTCACTAATTTTTTATTATATGAAAAAATGAATGTCACTTCAGGCTTACAATCTTTATTTAAAGTAAGATAATAATAATAATAATGACGAAAATTTAAATAATAACAAAAATCTAAATAATGACGAAAATTAGAAGCCCCGAGGATCAATCCGTAACAAACAAAATTGAATTTCAAATTTATTTACTAAAACAAAATTACCAATAAAATGAAAAAAAGGCATATTTGAAAGTTTAAATGATGGAATTTGTTCGAAAAAGATCCAACGTTAGGAAAACTATCGTTCTTAGGGCTGGACAAAAGTTCCTGGACCGAACCGAACCGAACTGAATCGAGCGGTTCTTCAGAAATTAAATACCCGAACGGATATCTGAATCGAGAATCGATGGATTTGATTCGGTTCTCGGTTCTAGGCAAAGAACCGAAACTAAATAATTTTTTTAATTTTTTATATTGAATTAATTAAATGTTTTAATTTTTTCTAAACAAATTAGCAAATTAATTAGGCAAATTTAAATTTTGGTATTTGTATATATTGAATTAATCTTATTGGACAACTTGTTATTTATATGATTTTAAATTTTGCTACGTTAATTTGTAAAAGTTACGAATGAAAATGTCATTAGTTGTATTTATATAGTATTGTTNTTAAATACCCGAACGGATATCTGAATCGAGAATCGATGGATTTGATTCGGTTCTCGGTTCTAGGCAAAGAACCGAAACTAAATAATTTTTTTAATTTTTTATATTGAATTAATTAAATGTTTTAATTTTTTCTAAACAAATTAGCAAATTAATTAGGCAAATTTAAATTTTGGTATTTGTATATATTGAATTAATCTTATTGGACAACTTGTTATTTATATGATTTTAAATTTTGCTACGTTAATTTGTAATAGTTACGAATAGACATGTTATTAGTGATATTTATGTAGTATTGTTGTAAATGTTAAAAAATTTAATTATGGTACGGAACCGAACCAAACCGAACTGAACTGACCTGAATGGTTCCATAATTATATTTGGACCCCACGGTTCTATTTATTAAATACTCGAAAATTTTGGGTCGATTCGATTATGGAGAGAATCGAACCGAACTGGACCATGCCCAGCCCTAATCGTTCCTTTTCACTCGTCGGAGCTTTCCACTCAAAATTGATCCAATCTTCTTCTTCCAAAACAAATATTTCGAAAAATTATTTCTGTTTACGCTATCCAACTTTCCATGAAATCTTCTTTTTGTACAGCATCAACTATCCATCTTAAACATCGTCACTCCTAATATTCTAATTACAACAAATATTCTCTTTCTTTCAATGTATGGAATTGATATTTATTTTATTTTTTTTTTACTTTAGTGCTAATATTTTCATTTACTAGATTTTCTTCGATTTATAATTAGAAGCTTATTCAGTCGGTAAAAGTCGAGTACACAAGTTTTTTTTTTCACAATTGTCTCTTTTCAATAAAAACGTAACTATTTTTTTAATTAAAAATAAAAAATATCATATTGTTTATATGTTATAAGTCTCGTTCGGTAGGGATTAAAATTCAATTAAAATTGAAAATATGATCGTTATTGGGTCACACTCGTTTAATAAAAGTCAATAATAACGACTAATTTTTCAATTTTAATCTAATTTACCAGACATAGTAACACAATGTTTTAAAAATAATAATAATAATATTAAAAAATATTTTAATGGTTTATACTTTACTGCCCTTCTCAATCACTCTTTCCTTGATACATCCAAAATCTGTGGGTTTGATACACAGAAAATGACTTAAAGAGTCAGTTGAAAAACTGTGGACTTTTCCTAAAACATAGGCAGAACCGCTTCTAGTTTTCTACACCCATGTTTTTGTCCACTCACAGATTTGGTTTTTCCCTAATCCCTCCCTATATATACACAGAATCAAGACTTTCCACTCCCACAGATAAACAGAAAAAATCCCATATAAATTCTTGATTTTACTCAGTTTTGATCTATCTATAACTGTATCTGTACATCAAAAAACATGAGTGCAGCAAGAAAAGCGTGGATTGTGGCAGCAAGCATTGGAGCAGTTGAAGCACTGAAAGATCAAGGAGTCTGCAGATGGAATTATCCTTTAAGATTACTGCATAATCATGCCAAGAACAATCTCAAATCCTATTATCAGACTCAAATTCTACCTCAAACTGCAAGATTTTGGTCTTCTTCTTCTTCTTCTTCTTCTGCTGCTGCTACTGCTGCTGTTGGGAAGATGAAGAGAAGTGAAAAATCTATGGAGAAAGTGATGGATTTGAGCTGTTGGGGTCCCAGTACTGTTAGATTCTAAGGATTATTAGGTTCCAGTTTATGCATATGATGGCAGATGTATTTGCAAAATTGAGACGTATATTTTCTTAATTTTCTGGGTTTCTTTTTGTTTTAACATATAACTGTTGATTACTTTTGAAACAATAAGCTTTACAACAATTATCGATACTTCCTCTCCAAACAAAAGGATACATTGGCAAAAATATATTGACTAGTGACGTCGATCGTTTTCGTCTAGAAATTCGTTATTTTATAATATATTTTCATTTAAATTGAAAAATAAACAAGATCTTTCATACTTTTTTAGAAAACTGTTAAATTTGCTCAACATGTCGCCGAAATATGCTTTGAATCTTCGAATCATCCAAAATTTGCTCAAATGTTGTTTCAAAAACGCATCAAGCATATGCACGCATTTTAGAATACAAAAAAATAAAGAAATAATGGTCTGGTTGATTGCAATAGTGAAATTTGGTGTGGAAAGAAAATGAATTACAGAGAATTGAATTGTCTGGAATCTGTTTTATTGGGAATTGTGACATAGTTGTATTTGATTGGTATAGTTTTTCACCTGAAAATGTTGAAATTTTGGATCTTTTTATGTTCGTTTGACTTTGTTTTCAATGAAAATTGTCCATTAAAGGTATTTAATGTTTTACAATTGTCCATAGAATTTGTTTTCATTATAAAAAAAAAAAATTAAAAAAAATAAAGAGGCTGGAAAGCTTTTTTTCACCAAAGTGGTGGGAAAACAAATTCCTCAAAAACAAGAAAAAGCCAATCACGTGAGGTTTCATTGAAAAACAAATATCATGGAATATTTTACCTATCAAACATGGCAAAAAGTGAAAAGTTGGAAAATATATTCCAACTTCCATGGAAAATGGCACCTATCAAACAGGGTCTAACAGTTATAGGGAAGAAAAAAGAATATGAATCACTACAAGAAAAAAGAGATCAATGAATCGAAACCTAGTAATAGGCCTGGGCATTTTAGCCGAAATCGAATCTCTCGATCTGAAACCGATCCTGAATCAAAGGTTTCGGTCCGGTTCTCAAAAAAATAAATTAGGAACAGAATCAATAACCTAAAACCAATTGGGTCTGGTTCAGTTCTTGGTTTCTGAACCAAAATCATGGGTATTGAAGTGGAATCGATTTTTATATAATATTTTATTTACAATTTATAAGCTAGGTTAAAAAATATATATAAAACCTAAAAATCCCAATTTGGGTAGTAATTAGTTTATAACTCTAAACTTTAACCCTAAGAAATCGAGACTGGCTCCTACTTTTTTTATATATCAGCTCAATTTAGATTGTTGCATTCTAAATGTTAGTACATGTTAATCTCTATAATTTGGGCTTTTTATGAATCAAAAAGTTCAAGCTAGATTTTCGCTTCTTCAAGATTTTTTAGCTGTTTATATGAAAATATTTATTTAATGTATATTAAAAATGTTTGGATAGAACCGAAAACGAACAGGAATCGATGGTTCGGATTTGGGTTTGGTTCCAGTTTTTCCAAGGACCCGAATGATTTTATTTACGAAATACTCAAAGTATAATAGATGATTCCGGGTATTGAAATATCCGGACTGATCCACCCAACGCCCAAGCTACTTGGTAATATATCCTTAAAATAGACTTGCTCCTCATTGTAATTACTTGAAATTTCGTTTAACATTCATCTCTTATAATACAACAGAAAAATCAATAAAAAACGGGCACTAAGTTTCTATACCGTGAATTGAGTTTTATTTGAACACTAATCACCTAAACTTTGACAATAACTTAAAAAATCCCGGTCAAACAGTGAAGGGAATATATTTTAGACCAAAGAAATGAGAGTTTGCTTCTCTTTCCTTCGTGTAACCAAGGAAAATGGACCTCTTATAGGCTCCAATGGTGACTTAGTAGACCATCATTAATCCGGCTACTAGAAGGGTAGTTGAAAATAAATAAAATAAATGTGGGCCCTACCGAGAGGTCAACTTTCAATTCGACTTCTTCAATTGTACAATGTGCTAATTCGGTCCGTGATATGCATTGATTGCATGGATCGGTACAGGAAGCTTCTATGCTTCTTATGATTACACCTTAATAAAATGTTATTACACATAAACTAGTCACTGCTTCTTACTTTTCCTAGGTGGGACAAGCTACCGACACTCTATCCAACACATAAAGTACATTCAATGAGTACACTTGGAACTATATATGATATCAATTTTCTCTTCCACACCCATTGCATGAATGATGAGGCGATGATCCTATCATTCTAATTCAGAGCTCTTCGAGAATTGCGGGAAGGTTTCCCATCACACGATTCACCAGTTTGATCTTCCACGAGAACCAAAGAAAGAGGCCCCAAATCCCAGGGCTTTACATTTCTCTATTCTTGGAGCTATTGTTAGGGAAAGTGGCACTAATTTTGTTTTGATTGGATGCCATCTTATTATATGATATCTATTAACCCAAAAAAATGTATCAATGATGTGGCTAACACATTCTAAGGTCTCTCCCATCCAATCAAGCTGAATTTCGACACACTTGGACAAATCGTTAGTCACGTGTAGTCTTCTCCGAATGGGATGGAGCTAGCAACACGTACTCCGACGGTTAAGTCAGCTAGAGGAATAATTTATGGTGTGGAAGATCTTTGAACGCGAGCCTCCAATCGCTAAAAAAGGGGTAGGCTTGGGAATGAACAACTGGGAAAATGTCTAGCAATAATAAAGATTTGAGAGTCTAAACTTGCATTATTCTTGAATGATATTAAGTGTAAGTTTTTATACCTGAGTAAGATAAACGAGGTTCGTCTGATGATATGGCACGTGGCCTCATCAGATTGACCGACGTTTCTTGTTGCATACATCAATCAATCAAGACATTAAAGGCTACGACCACTTTCGTACCCATAAGTCCTAGTCTGGCAATTAGGATTCGACTATATAGGTGTGTAGAGGTGACAGTATCGGTGAATTGTTTTGTCAATCATTTAATACAAGATCTGTTAAGGATCTTGCAAACGCCTCGTCAGGACCGGTTCCTACATTAGAATCGGCCTAAAATAGGGTCGGTCTAATCTCGCCATGGGGGGAAAAGGGGTCGCCTTTGTATAACTGGGTCGCCTGTACTCCAATGTAAAGCGTGGTTCCCGAATTGTCTACCACGTGGTTTGATTAGTGCCCTTTGGCATTTAATTTATCTTATGAGTAACGATATCAGTGTTCTCATAGAAAAGGACACGAATCTTCCAAAGATAAGAAATGATGACACTTAAAATTATGTCAAAATTCCGATACTATTTTGACAACTTTTTGAGGAAAAAATTGAGTTATTTCTAGAGTTTAGACTGTTTAGTCTTCATCAGTTAGCTAAGTTCAAAGCTAAGCCAAACACGCACCTATCGTAACAAAAACTATCAAAGCCATTGAATAATAAAAAACCACTGCATCAAATCTAATGGCTCCGCCCCAGTTTTCACTTTTCACTCAAACCAAATGCAGTTTCGCAAAATTTTCACATCCTCCTTCTCCGTCTGCATATAAATTCTCTCTCTCTCTCTCTCTCTCTCCCTTCCTCACTGTCTGGCCGTAAATAACTTGAAGTACCCGCTCGATCAGTCTATAATATTCTCTCTTCACTTCCTTTATTGTGCAATATAATCGATACGTAATGGGTGGTAAAGGCGGGAAGTGTAAATTTGAGGCAACATTGAAAAGCATGCAGCAGCATAATAAAAGTGTTTTTGCAGAATCGGGGAATTCCAAGACCAATTATGCGAGGCGGATCTCCGCCGGAGACGGAAATAGGAATCCGGTTAAGACGTTGGCGGGAGATGAGAAATGGAGAAGAGCCAACGAGAAGGCTGAAACTCTCTTCCATTTGATATATTGGGGGCCCAATTAGCTTACTTTTTTTTCTTTTCTTTTTTTCTCCCTCTCCTCTTTAGTGTTTAATAAAATAGAGATGTTTTCTTCTTTTGTAGTGTATTGTAGCCTCGTAAGTGATATTTACTATTAGATTTAATTTATATAATTAGTTATTGGAGTTCTAACTATATGCTTTTTGTATTTAATTTTTGTAAAATTTATTCACATGATTTTATAAAAATAAAATGGTAACATTTAAAAAAATTGTTATCTGCAAAAGACGCTTTCAACTCGAATCTCGTCAATGATTTTTGTAATTGTTTGTGATTTTCACAAGTGTACGAATTATGACAAGTAATAAAGTTGATTTATTAAGTCTAAGTATCGTCCAACGGAAACTGTTATTTACTATTACTTTTTGAACTAACTTAACTTCAATTTAAGTAAAACGGTAACCTTTTATCAAATCAGATTGTAGTTTGTAACTAAAGTTTACTAAATCAAACGACGAAATCGAATTAACACGATTGAGAAGATTATGAGGTTAGGTAAATAGAATTTTCGATTTCACTTAGATTGTTTAACATGCACCTAATTCCAGTTTGTTCAACCTCTTTTCTTAGTGCCAAACGATCGAATAAACCAAATATAACTAGTGATCTCTCTTGAGCAACACTAATATCATTCATATGCCCCGAATTTACTATATTTCTATGTAAATTCACACACATATGAACGCATTAATCTATAGAAATTCAATATGGATCGCATAGTATATAATTATCTATCGATCTCTTATAATACTTATGTTATTTGTTGTACGAGTTAGAATCATACATTACCTCTCGATATTAATATTATCACTTAATCAATCAATTATTGCGTCTCTTCTTTTTCCGTCGTCTATATTTTATTCAATTCCAAAAGGAGATCCAATTGAATTATATTTCTTCTCCCTTTTTCTACTTTATTTTCCTTCTTTTTAATCCCATGTTTCCGCCAGCTTCCTGAATCCGTTTTCCGTGTATTTGATTTTCATTCAAAATCTAAAAGACCAAGGACCCCTTTAATTAAGTTTTGCCTTCAAGTCCTCCATGGTTTCTAAGGATGTAAGTTAGTCCCTTGAATTTCCAAAGTATAGATATTGATCCCAAGGTTGTAGATTTTATTCAATTTCATCCTTTTTGATCAATATTCGCACCAATCCTAGTTTTCTCCTAACATAATAAAAAAAATACAAATAATGAAGTATCAATTTCATAATAATACTAATAAGAGCCATTTTGGTGACTTAAATAAGTGTAAATTTAGCACTTAACAATATTGATTCGAACAATTGGTTTGATCAATATAAATTGTGATTCAAGTCACTAATTTGGATTTTTATATTCAATAAAGTTATTTGTACAAAGTTGAATCATAAAGTGTTAACAAAATTCAGACCGTTGATTTCAAAATCTGTTATTAAAATGATTGGTGTAGATGTTATTTTGTCAACCAACTTTGTAACAAAACTTTGTACATATAGCATAACTCCATGTAGTTATGATCATGTCCGTAACAACTCGAGTATGCGTGTAAGTCCTTAACTCATACATACCGTCGACTATG
>CAIGRH010137173.1:0-11672 GCA_903798295.1 Fraxinus nigra | reverse complement strand
AACTTTTTTTCATCCTTTTATCATTCCTTCAACCAAAACACTAGCAAACACATTAAATTCGTTCGATAATCAACATATTAATCAAGCAAATGAGGCTCCGATGGTACAAAATTCATGTGCAAAACACACTCATCAGAACTTCATCAGAAATCAAAATAGAGATGGTGATTATGTATTACAGGATCATGTATTTTTACCTTCTCAATAGTGATTATGTTCAGCCTTCTAAATGAAAGTGTCTTTTGACTTGTAGGTAAATTGGGTGTTACTTTATGATTTTTGAATTAAGAAGACATTAAGGTAGTTGCCAGATTGGCTATTAATGTACCTGACATTTGCTTGTTTTTATAGAGTCAATGCTATAACAACGATTCATTGAAAATCTTGTCTTGTATTTGCTATATAAAATTTTCTTGATATTTTCATTGTCTAATTGGCTTCTACTATGTGGAGAGGACTGGCCGGTTTGGTGAGATGATTGTAAATACTTTACTTGCTATATAAATTGAAGGAAAAGAAAAGAATTATAGCATATAAAAATTGAGTGTTGAGTATGAGGGGCCTAAACGATTTACTTAAGATTTTTCATGATGTTGTTGGTTGTTATTTCATAACTGGTCATTAGGAAAGCACATAGTAATGATGATTCAACTACCCCTTTGTAATTCTAAATTTTATCTCATAATGATCGAAACATAAATGAGCATCATAAATAAAATGTAGGTAAAGTGCCTATACTCATATATTAATTGAGATTCATGCATTGAAACACATTGGACTAGATTATTGGGAATTATGCTCGTTATTTACATTTGGAAGAGTTATTGAATTGATTACATTAGTTAGCCTTTGCATTATTATAAGTATCAGGAGGAATTAGAATTTTTGTATTTACAAGACGAGTGTATTTACAAGGAAAATGTCACGTTCGTTCTACATATAGGATGAAATTAGCTCTTGACTAATACCTATTTACATAGAGGTCAAAAGTAGATTTCCCGACAGTTTACTTCAGTAGAGAAATGGCATACATACTTCACATATCTGTGGTTTTAATGCTTCTCTCTGCTTTAATATGTAGTTAGTAGCCCTTCAATAATACCTACTTACATTGAGGTCAAAATTAGATTTCCTGACAGTTAATTTCAGTAGAGAAATGTGGTCGCCGTGAACTGTAGTTCCAGACAGTTCACCGCAGTAATTCTCGACAAATGGGAGAATATCGACAGATGAACTGTAGTTCCCGACAGTTCACCGCAGTAATTCTTTGCAGATGCTTGAATATTGATAGATGAACTATCGGGACCCGAAAGTTCTTCTCAGTTTTTCTTGACAGTTCCACATGTGGAACATTGGTTGATCCGAGCGTAATATGTGCGTTTCGCATTAACATGGAAGACATATTGTGCACCACAATAATTTCATTTGTTTTCGTGCAATTGTAATATATTGTTTCGTGTGTTATGATTTTCGTACCAATGTTGATATTTTTTTTATTTCCTTATACGATGTTCGTATTATTTCGTTAAATTTTATTTCGTAATTTAGCTAGTGTTTGGGCCATTAATGTTTTCACACGTTCTTCTATTTTTCAAAACTTATAATGGGAAATTTTCATAAATGTCACTAAATTTAAAAATCCAATGACTATTATGCTTTTGTGAAGACATGTGCCCGGTGTCAACGCACGGGGAACATTTCAAGGCATCACGAACTACTATTAACCAACATACTTGAGGTAGAACTGTTTGATGTATGTGGCATAGATTTCATGGGTCCGTTTCCACCATTCTTCGACCAAGTATATATTCTCCTTGCAGTAGATTATNATGTGCTAATAGAGTGGTTAGACGGTGTATCTCTATGGAGGAAACAAAATCAGTCATGGAGAATTGTCACTCATCGCCATATGGAGGACATTTTGGTCCTACACGTATTGCTTCCAAGGTATTACAATTCGGATTCTATTGGCCAACTTTGTTCAAGGACTGTTATACTTTTGTGAAGACATGTGATTGTTGTCAATGCACGGGGAACATTTCGAGGCATCACGAACTACCATTAACCAACATACTTGAGGTAGAACTGTTTAATGTATGGGGCATAGATTTCATGGGTCCGTTTCCACCATCCTTCGGCCAAGTATATATTCTCCTTGCACTGGATTATGTATCCAAATAGGTTGAAGCCCCTGCTACATCAACTAATGATGCAAAGGGAGTTTTAAAGTTTCTCCGGAAAAACATTTTTACTCGTTTTGGCACTCCAAGGGCAATAGTAAGTGATGAAGGTACACACTTTTGCAATAAACGTTTCAATTTCCTTTTGGCTAAGTACGATGTCAGGCACAAATTGGCACTTGGCTACCACCCCAAGCAAATGGGCAAGCAGAGGTATCCAACAGAGAAATCAAACAAATTTTGGAGAAGACAGTGAACACCAACCGAAGGACTGGTCATACAAGTTAGATGACGCTCCGTGGGCATATCGCACAGCATACAAAATACCCATTGGAATGTCTCCATACTGCCTAGTATTCGGAAAGGCATGTCATCTACTAGTTGAACTAGAGCATCGAGCTTATTGGGCTGTGAAGAAGTCAAACCTGGACATGAAATTAGCAGGTCCACAACGATTGTGGCAACTTGATGAGTTAGAGAAATTTTGTAATGATGCATACGAGAATGCCAAGTTATATAAAGAGCGAACTAAGTTGTGGCATGACAAGAGGATCCTAAGAAGAGAATTTAAACCAGGTGAACAAGTTCTTTTATTCAACTCTCGGTTGAAACTTTTTCCGGGAAAGCTCAAATCTAGGTGGTCGGGACCATTTGTTATTGGCAAGGTATTCCCTTATGGTTTAGTAGAGTTGGTGAGCAAGGATGGATCTACATTCCAAGTGAATGGACAACGCCTCAAACACTACTATGAAATGGAGGAGCGAGATGTGGATGAAATAACCCTCAAAGATTCAACTTAAACCCACATCTACGTCTAGCTAATGACGTAAAAGAAGCGCTTATTAGGAGGCAACCCAAGTTCTAATCCTTTTATTTTAATTCGTTTGATGAGTTATTTTTGTTTTGGTGACTTTAGTAATATTGTTTATTTTTGTTTTTAGAAATAATTTCAAGAATCATTGCATCAAATCAATAGTGGAAATGAACAAGGCTACTCGGAGGAGGTAAAAATAAAATAAAAAAAATCAGAGGCGCCAGGCCCAATTGAAATGAGAAAAATGAGGGTTCTTTATTTCTCCTCTCCAACCTCCCCCACTCCCCTTTAACCCAACATTCAACAACTTAAATCAAGAGTTTCTCTATTTCAAATCTAACTTTTATCCACATACTTTCACTAATTTCTTTTTCTTGTTTGTCTCACTTGACTAAGATTGTGGAAACTCCTACAAATTCAAGGTAAAAGCTTTAATGACTCTCTTCCTTTATTGTTTCGAATTTGGCATGAATTTCTTGTTTATTGGATAATACTTGGTTGGGTTGTTTTGATTGATGGGGGATATATGAAGATCTTAATTACTTGCTCATAGTTTAGTAGGGTTGTTGGTCCCAAGGTGTTTGATGAATTGCCTAAGTAAAGTATTGAATATCTATTGGCATTGTTGGGGCTATAATTGTGGTGTGACTTGTTAAATTTGATATTCTTATACTCTCCTTGTAACTTTGCCATGGGCATACTAACCATGTCGCCGAAGAAGAAATCCAAAGTCACAGAGTCCTCTTCGTCCACCGTAACTTATGATCGACGACATTTCGTAAGCGCTGCGGCGGAAGAGAGGTATCGGTATTCAGTGGTACACCAAAATTGCATTCCGAAAAGAGGATTTGAATTTACTACCAGAACAAATTCAAGATTTAGGCTGGGAAATTTTTGCTTCGCAACCTCGGGCGGGCTCTATTCCTTTGGTCAAGGAATTCTACGCCAACGCCAAGGAACATGAGGCTTTCAAGGTTTTCGTGTGCGGTCATTGGGTCAAATTTGATAGCGGATATATTAACAAATTCTACCACATGCCAGTTATACCCAATGATGATTATTCGAGTTTAAGGGGTGAGGGTGTTGACCCTGAGATTTTGATTCATACACTGGCTAAGGAAGGGGTCGAATGGAAACGTAACACCACTATTGTGACTAACTTCCTCTCGAACCGTTTGGAGCTTAATTGTAAAGTTTGGCATTAGTTTATTTCTGCCAAACTGATCCCTAGTAGCAACCTCAGTGAGGTTACAAGAGAAAGAGCCACTTTGAACTACGTAATCCAAATGGGACTGTCTATTGATGTGGGCAAAGTCATCCAAAATAGTATCTTGCACATCTTAGCAGGGCCTACTGGCAACTTGGGACACCTATCTCGCATCCATGATTTATGTGTTCAGGCGGGTGTCGCCACACTGGAATCCGACAAGGTTTTACACCTTAAACCACCACTCACGCGGGCTCTCCGGTCTAAGCTGTCCGCAAATCAATTTACGGCCAGTTCATCACAACCCGAGTCAACTATGCCTCCACTACCACAGTCTAGCGACCCTACAAGAGAAATTCTCAGACGGCTTGAAGCTATGTATTTGCGCATGGAAGAGCAAATGAATCAACTACAGCATTCTATGTTTCAACAATTCTAATACGAGAACAAGTGCATTGCAATCATAGCTTCTTCACATCCCGAGATCGCTCTCCCACCACCTCCGCAGTTTTCATATCACTCCCATCCTCCAACCCAACCGGATGACGACGGGAGGGAGGGGTATACTTTTTGCATTTTTGCATTTCTGTGTGTTTTTTGCATGTGTATGTTATTAAAAAAATCTTGTGTGTTTATTATTCTCACCTGCTTGCGTGCATTGGATACAATTGTTAGCTATGATGCATATGTTTGGGAATATGAGTTATGATGAGTTATGTGCTTGAGTTAGAATTTTATACATCCTTGTAAACAATTATGATATATGAGTACGTGAATTAAGTATAACATTGACATGAATAGGCCAATTAAAAAATGATATAGGTAAAATTAGTGACCGTAGAAGTTGAGCCAAACAACCTCTAAATGAAACAGTATTTTTATCCCATATAGTTTGGATAGTGGAACTATTGTAGGAAAACATGGATGTAGATGTGGATTTTGTGTGTGCTAAAATTTGTGTGGACTGTTGAGATCAATAGGATGAAAATTTGGTGAAAACCTTAAGTTAAGGGTTAAATTTTAGAGAATGGGTGTTTAATAAGGGGCATTGCACTGGAAATTTTTTTAGAATGACTATAAGAATCTCGTTGTGAAACATCTATTCGTAGCCTTTATAACTCAAGTGAATAAGTCTGTAAGGGTTTAAAACCTAATGTCTTAAAGTCGTCTTATTTGAGAGTCATCGGCCTAAAGCTCGCTATGGGGGTCATTTAGAAAGCTTAATGGATAGGGGTTCGTACAATTGGGAAATAAAAATAAAAGACGCCATATATGCCTTGACCAGCCCCGAATACTCATTTTAGAGGATGAAACCTTTGACAAGAGGCTAGTAACTTAATTGATTCTTGGAGGTTGAGATAATCAATTTTTTTTTAAAAAAAATGGAGAATCCTCATGTATTGATGTGTTGAACTACATTTAGTGACAACTATCCGGACTTGAGAGAGTGAAGAGTATTGTTAGAAACCCATAGATATTACCTGGAAGAAGAAAGAAAATGGAGTGAAAAGAAAATGAGTTTGGAGGTGTGCGAATCCACGAGAGGAGTAAGGAAATAAGTGAGTTTTTAGGTCGGGATTTGAAGAAGCCTAAGAATGTATAACGTTGTACTTGACTAGCCCTCATGCACGTGCTTTGCAATGGAAAGGTAAAATTTGATTTTGGGTACCATAACTTGGAAATAACTTATGGATTCGATATCATATTCTCAACACTGAGCCATAAAAACAATATATCCAGCTGAATAGTAAATCTGAATCGTGTGTTGTTCTATGTGTGTTTTAGTTAACTATGTTTGTGTTCGCTCGAGGACAAGCAAAGAACCGAGTTTGGGGGTGTTTGATGAGTGTAATTAACTCATTAAACAAGCACGTTCAAATCTTAGTTTTTAGTTTGATCTTGAGTACTTTTGAATGTTTTGATGCATGTTTTGGTGTTGTTCTGTAGCTAGGCGAATTGGATCAAAATGGAGTAATTTGAAGCTTGGAATGGAGTGATGGCGATGATCATGGAAGGAGGCATGAGTTGGAAAATGAATAATGAATAATGAAGTGAAAAGAAGAGAAAAAGGGAGAGTCAACAGAGAGGGCACCCGCCCAACAAAAGAAACAGAGAAGTTGGCACTGCAGCGCTAGACCTGGGCGCTACAACGCCAGCTGCACTGAAATCGCGGCGCCGCGCGCCAGATAAAAGGAAATTTTTATTTTTTTAAAAGAAATCCGACCCAATCCACCTACAATTCGTCTTGCAACATTGGGAAAATATAAATACACTTTTGGAAGACCTAAATAGAGAGTTTTTGAGACAACTAAAAGAGGCAAGGAAGCACAAGGCAAAATTCTAGAAGAAATTCATTGAAGAAGAGACGATTGACATATATTGGAGAATGAATCAAGCAGCGACAATCAGTTTTTCTGAACTCTTGTCTTTTCATTCATGTTTTTCATGTTGAACTCCATGTTGTCAATTAGTTTTATCATGAACTAACACTTTAGATCTAGGGTTTGATGTAATCCTCTTGAAACATGTTTTGATACCTTAATATTTAATCTCCTTTGGATTTTTCTGTCAATTCATTTATGTTGTTTGTGTTTAATGCATTCAATTACTTGGCCAATAGTTGAATGATTTGTTGTATGAATTTCGGCACTCGAGAAAATGAAATTTAGGCGTGATCTAAGAACTAATATAACCTAGGTTTCATAGATTTCAAGAGAAAATACGGATCTTTGAGGCTTGTTTTGAATTAAGAACCATGTACATTACAATTTCTACATGTTTAATTCAGAATAGAGATATTGGAATTAAAATGTAGAAATAGGTTCTATTCGGCACTTGAGAGAGGGAATAGAATTGAATTGGGGTTCTTGCATATGAATTACGAAAAAAATCTGATCGAGGTGACATATTATAGGTTGAAAAACATTGTTGATAGTGTTATGACATCATACTCTAAGCTTTCATAATTTGAAAACTTCTTTGAATTTTGTTTCCGTTTACTTGCAAATTTTAGTTGATCGCCATTAGCACAAAAATCACAACTTTATTCCAAAAATTGATTGTCTAAATAAAGTGGAAATTACACAATTATAGTATTCATTGGAAATCAAACTTCAATCCCTGTAGGTTCGATATTCTTTATCTCATTACTGTATTACAAAACTTGACACGGTACACTTGCGGCATTTTCACGTTGTATAAAACGCGTGACACTAATGAAAAGTAACAATACCAAGAAAATAGATCAACATAAGCTTAAAAGTACATATGCATAAAATGTATCTAAGAATCCGAAGGAGGCAGGGGTGGAAAAAGTGTATCGAATCGAGCATAAAAGGCATTTTGTTGAGCCTGCATTGCATCTTGTTGAACTTGCAAATGGTGAAGCATCCCTCCAAGGCCATTGACGGAGGATGTGAGAAAATCGATGCAACGATTGAGGAGATTCTAGTGGTCCTCGTTAAAAGTAAAGTCGTCGAAGGTGGTGAAGCACTCGATCCCGGGATGTCATGAGGAGGACTGGAACCTGTGGGACATCGTCCTCAGCTTCTTTGAGAGGTAAAGTTGAAGGTTCAAAGTCCAGATCAAAACCTTAGATTGGCCACCCGTTGCTCATGTTTATTAACAATTTTCATCCTCTTAAGAGAGTGAATATTGATAATGTCGATGGGATGGAGTAACTCGAAGACATTACCGTTTAGAGAAATTTCAAAAAAAATTAGTAAGAAGCATGCCATAGGGTAAAGCCTTGATGCGAGTAGCGAAGTGGACGAGTTTCATGTGACTAATGGCGATCGTTGGAAGATCTAATTTTTGTCCAACCAAAAAGGAATTAAGAAGAAATAGGGTAAAGTGAGTAACTTCATCAAGATGACCTTTCCTAAGGAGAATAATGTGGGCAATGATAATATGCAGGACTTTACAAGGTAAGGTTTGTTTGTTTGAACTGAGTTTGATCGGATGTTCAAAGTCTTTAGCGGTAACTGTACGACTTGCAATTGTAGGATTTTAATTGTCACAATGTGGAGATCCATATGACAAAATACTTGGTTCGAACATTCTTCTAATTCAAGAAAAGAATGTATAAGAGATTTAGTTATGGTAAAACTTTTCCTTTTAGAAAACAAGAAATGCTACTCGTACAAGGAGTATATACCATGTTTTGTAAAAATTGCTCATGAGTTTAGGATATTCATATTCATCCATAGAGGCAATAGAGACCTAACCTATACCTAAGAAAAATTCTTCAATATGAAATTCAGGTGCTTGAAGAGAAAAAAATCGCAAAAACATGGTATCCTCTCCCTCTTTGGTATAGTCGTCATCCAATGAAGAAGAAGTTGGCATCCTCTCCCTCTTTGGTTTCTTACTTGGAATCTTGACCCGTAGCATGATGAAGAACGAAAGAATTTCTCTGAAGAGACGGTCGATCGGAAAAGTGAGAAAAAATAAAATTGCAATGGAAGAAAAATGGGGATTTTGAGATTTTGGAGGAGAAGAAGGGATGGGTTTTTGAAATCTTGAGGATATCTAGAGGATTGATTGAAGATTTAATGAGACCGAAGGTAGGTCTATGGAAAGAAAGGGGAAAAGTGAGAGAGAATAGTGAAAAATGAGAAAAAGAAAGAGAGAGACGGGCTAAGAGCCTCGTGAAAAAGTCTATTTTTCCAGTCAACCGGACTATGTTCGGACCTTTTTTTAAATATATCATTCTGGTATGATGTACATGAATTAACATGTAAAGGCATGTTATTTTATCATGTACTTCAAATTCATTAGTAATGCCTAAACCTCTTATAATGAGAGTGACACGGTCGTGTGCGAGAGGTTTGGTGAAGATGTCGACCAATTGGTTTTCTGTATCAATAAATCCCATCGTGATGTTGCCCTTTTGAACACGATCTCTAAGAAAATGATGTCTAATTTCAATATACTTAGTTTGAGAGTGCAAAACAGGATTTTTGGACAAGTTGGTGGCATTAGTGTTATCGCACATAATAGGAATATGGTCGTAAGATAAGTGATAATCATTAAGAGTTTGTTTCATCCATAGCACTTGTGCACAACAACTTGCTGTCGCCATATATTCAGCTTCACCTGTGGATAATGCCACAGAGTTTTATTTCTTACTAAACCAAGTGTGAAACCTAGAAAGTGACATGTCCCGCTAGTACTTTTTCAATCAACTTGGCATCCAGCCCAATCGGCACCCGAATAACCAAGTAGGTCAATGTGAGTTCTTTTAGGATACCAAAGTCCTAAGGTTTGAGTCCCACTAAAATATCTAAATATTCTTTTTACAATTTTAAGATTGGATTCCTTAGGATTAGATTGAAATCTAGTACATAGACATACACTAAACATAATATTCAGTCTACTAGTAGTTAAATAAAGAATGGATCCGATCATACCTCGATATTTATTAACGTCAACAGGAGTGCCTTGATCATCTTTGTCAAACTTTGCCGATGTACTCATCACTGTGTTCGTAGGCTAAAGGTCATTCATTTCGAACTTCTTTAACATGTATAGTATGTACTTATTTTAACGTATAAATATACCATTATTTATATGTTTGTTTAATTTGAAGTTCAAAAAAGAACTTAAGTTTTCTCATCATACTCATTTCAAATTCCATGCCCATGCTATTTGAAAACTCTTCACAAAGATACATATTAGTTGCATAAAAAATAATGTCATCATATATATTTGAACAATAAACATGTGTTCCTTAAGAGTTTTAACAAAAAAGTGTTGTATCTGCTATTCCGATCGAGAATCCATTTGAGAGTAGAAATTTGCTTAATCGTTCATACAAACCTCTAGGTGCTTGTTTTAGACCGTAAGGATTTTTTCTAAGTTTAAAAACATGGTTCGGGTAATTATGATCTTTAGAATTGGTAGGTTGCTCAACAAAAACTGCTTCTTTAATAAAACCATTTAGAAAATCACTTTTGATATCCATTTGATAAAGAGTGAAATTTTTGTAGCAAGCAAAAGCAAGAAGCATGAGAATGGATTCTAATATAGAAATCGGTGCAAAGGTTTCCTCATATTCGATGTCTTCTTCTTGATTGTAACGTTGGACCACCAATCTAGCCTTGTTACGCATAATTATCCGATTTTCATCTCTTTTATTTCTAAAAACCCATTTTGTACCAATTACGGTTTGATCATTTCGTCTAGCAACTAAATCCCAAACATGATTTGATTTAGTTCTTCTTGCATTGTTAGTATCCAAAATCCATCAAACTTGGCTTTTCAAAAATTTTAGGTTCAATTTGCCAAATGAATGCACAACTACCAAGATGATTTCTAAGAGAGGTTCTAGTGGTGATACTTTTGGATGAATCACCTATTATTAATTCATTTGGATGAGATAGAACAAACTTCCATTCCTTTGGTAGCGGGGGATCACATTGAGCCTCGTTGATTTTTCTTCACGTTCTTAAACGTTGGGCTCCTTCATTTCTTCTTTATTAGGCATTCCCTTATTTTGGTCTTGAATGTTCATTTATTCAAATGGAGCTTCCAAACCTACATCATCATCAATACCTTTCTCACGATCAAGTGAGTTAATCTTATCAATTGTGACATACATGGATTTTGTTGACCTATGATTGATTCATCCTCAATGTTTTGATCATACCAAAAAAGATTAATATTGTTTCTAACAATTGATTTTGAGTGATGATAGTTCAATGTTAAAATCAATCAAGCATTACCAAAATCAATACATCATAAATCAGACTTGAAATGAAGATCAAAGTGAAAGTTAAGTATTCAAGTCAAATCATTCAAGATGAGAGCTTAAAATATCAAATCAAGACTATCAAATCGAGCTCATGAAGAAGGTCAAGATCGAAGTCAAGCATTAAAACCAAATGTCAAGAAAGATCAAAATCAAGATCAAAAGTTTAAGAACCGACATGAAAGAAACTTCGAAGAAAAATCAAAGACTAGGCTTTTGAGATTACGTGTAAATGTATAACACTTTAATCTTTAGTAATGAATAACAATAGCTCAAAAATTATTTTGTACACAAAGAGTTAATTTCATATTACTTGCATAAAATATTTTTGATCAAAAGTAAGATTGATCTTTTAAAGTGATACTTGAACTTAGATCATATCTTCTAATAAAGTCAACGATCAACAGCTGACCGACTAGCGTGGCAGTGTATCGGCCAAAATTGGCCGATTGACCGGACTTCTCCAACGATCCAAAATTTGACCGTTCTGATTGTACAAACGGTTATATTGGTCATCCAGAAATTGACGGTTGACCAGACTGGTCATCGCATAATTTATTACATTTTAATTGCTATAAATACCACTTCACTTTGCATTCATTAAAACAACCATAAGAATGTTTTTTTGAGAAATACATTTGAAAAATCCTTTTTGAGCTTACAGATTACATTCATTTCATTTATTTTTTCATAACAAAAAACGTTAATTGTTGAATCAAA
>CAIGRH010137139.1:0-10726 GCA_903798295.1 Fraxinus nigra | reverse complement strand
AACTACCATAATCATTAAAAACTTCCATGCAAATACTCAAATCATTTTCTTTCCTTATGCACTCATTACACATTGTTTTCTTTACTACATGCCAAAATTCAAGTCTGAACTTAATGATGATGAACTAAGGGTGTGTTTGAGCTACATTATTTTGGAAGAATGTATTCTGAAATAGTAGATTGATGGAGAACATGTGAATGAAAAATTATTAATGTGATGGAAAATATTATTTTATTGAAGAATGTATGATTAAAAATGAGTAGAACAATGAGAATAGATTATTGAAGATACAAATAGGTTGGACAAATTGTTGAGGCACATTTGACTAGACTTGATACGATATAAGATTATTGAAGATAGACATACGATGAAATTTATCAATTATTTTGTCCAATCCAACATACCAACACATCATAATTGTACCTTTAATTATAAGTGAAGCACAAGTAACATTATGTGATACCATATTTGGCCCCATTAAAATTATAATACATTTCCCATTCTCACGAAAAAATAATAATAATAATAATAAATCATTATTCCAAAACTTATAATACCAAATAACGGGGGTACAATCTTATCATACTTGTCGTTTCGAAATGAAGCGTCAGATGCGATTCGATAGTATAAATTGTATAATGTACAAAATTTAACTTGTTTCCTCCATTAATATCATCAAGTAGTACTTTTTCTCTTGATTTCAAATGGTCTTCCCCCATTTCTTACATAACATACTTAATTTTCATGCTTACGAGCAATCATAGACTAAAATAATTCACAAAAACAGTCGTTGATTTGAGGCAATAAAACTGAAAAGTTGGTCATGAGGAGTTTTGTCCGAGGTGAGAGTGATGGATTAGAAACAAAGCCAGCATAAATATACAAAAGTGAAAATAAATGCTTGTTCACATTCATAGACAAAATACCCCACTAAGTCCCACTTTTCTTCTCGTTCATGGGAATAAATATGAAAATTTCAAGAGCCTTGGAAGTCGAGTTAGTGGAGTTTTCTACATTCCCCAACAAACATGCCCTTAACCAGCTTAGACTATAATTTTAACACTACACTAGCCCCCTCCCCCCTTCTTCTATGTATGTGTATAATCAAAAGGGTTTCATATTCAACCAAAAAGCTACACTCTTGCCTTTATAAGGGACTCATAATGTCCCCTCCTCTCATACCTCTACACTCACTTTTCTCTCTATAGTCTCACTTTCTTGATAACTTGGCCAATTTTTCTCCAACTCATTGTTCATTTGCCATTTGGTAATTTTCCTTTTTCCTGATAGCAGTATGATTGTTTGCTGCTCCTTTGGTGGTGGTGGTTGCGGAGGAGGAGGAATATGGTGGTGGCAGCCGTGGCGGAGGCGGAGGAAGGTAGAAATGTAACAAAGTCTGAAAGCCAACAACAAACAAAAGGCTTTGCAGTTTTGCTCTCCTCAAGTGCAAAACTTGGAGAGCACTATTGCTTTGCGGGGAATTGAGGGTAGCGGTCCGAATTTACTTTTTTAACCTTAGCTTGTTCCTGTTTTTACATATTTGTCCTCGGTTTGCTTTGCTGTTATTAATCAGATAAAAGATGGGATGTAAGAGTTGCATACCAGGTTGCTTCTTGGATGGTTAAGCAGTTGTTGGGGTTTTAGTTTAGGGGTGGGTTTGGAATATTTGTCAAAGATTTGGGCATTTATGGAAATGTCTTGTTTTGCTGCTGCTGGGCATGCATCCCTTACACCTATATGTATTTGCTCCTAGATATAATATAACAAAGTTTTAATCTTGTTTTTTACTATCTTATCTTATCTCTTCTGCTTTTGCTTTATTATATTGATGTAAAGTCATGTGATTTGAGTGAAAAAGACATTGTTGGGTGTCTATTTTTACCTTGCTTTCTCTGTTCGGGAGACGAGCTAGTTTGTTTTCTCTCGTCGATCAGAGGTGTGAAATTTTTATCCCTCCCACTGAGATCAAACTTAGCCTGGTTCTTCTTTTGATCTAAGCATGGAAATATGCAACTAATGTAAATCAATAAAGAAAATAATAAGGTTTACGCAATTTAAGTATCAACTTATGGACATATAGTCTCTTATTTGAGAGCAAATCGAGAATGGAGAGAAGTTCTCCTTCATTACATCAATATTCAAGAACTGTATACACGATGATTTGCTGTTAAAAATACTTGTTCAGTGAAAAAGCAAAGAAAATTAATAGGTGAGATACCTGAGCAGCTGGCATTGAATGATAGAAGACTGACAAAAGGATTTGCTGGTTTTACATTGGCATATCTTAAATGATGGGACTTGCAGTTAAATCTCCTTATTCTGCAGCCACCATGTAGAGGTAGAGCTGCTGCTAATAGCTAGCCTTTTCCAGCAGACAACAAATTAATTAAACTGTCTTCTGTCATCAATTTACATGAATCTGATCTTTTCCCTGGATATACGTATACCTGTGACTTAAAGAATGGCATGGCGCTGTGAGGATAAGGCATGCTAAGTTTCAAGCCCTAAGAATCTAGACGTAATGAGACGTCGATTGAAAATTTATAAGAACAAAATCATAAGTACCTCAAATCATTCAATAACGCTATCTTCTTGGATAAAGAAAAGCTATATTTGGGTTAAGGTACGTTGGATTTATTTCTTATTAAATTTTAGCATTTTGTTGAGATTGACTTCAAAATAAGAAAATACTATTTGACAAACAAAAAAAGTACGTCTAAGGTATGTCGAAACAGCACCTAAGTGAAACTGGCAAAGAATTTTTTTGGAAGAAGCAGTGGCGGAGTCAAGAAACTTTCTTTAGAGAGGAAAAGTGAATTTTTTGTATTAAGCGAATAGTATTTTTCTTATATATTTGTACATATTAGATAACACTACACTACAAGTTAGAGGCCTTCAATATGTTAGTTTATTCTGATCCTATTTCCCGTCACCTTTTCTATTTCTTAATATTAAAATAAATAAATAAATAAAGATAGGTATGAGCAAAAATCAAAACGCAATCCTATTTCCATAAAAATTAATTTTATGGCCAGTTAAAAATTAATATATATAAAAATTATAAAGGAAAAAGTTATTAAAAATGACAAGTTGAGGAGAAAAATTGGAAAGAAAGCTCAAAATAATATATTATGTTCATGGTTAAAAGCAATTTGTCAAAATATAAAATAAAGTAAAAACTTAGGGGCAGGACCTCAAATGTAATTTCTGTTTTAATTATTTTTTAATTTTAGATTTTAAAACTTCAAATTTTAGCGGTTCCACCACAGAAAATAAGTTACTTTTGTAGTAAAATAAAAGCTACTTATGAAATAAGTGATTTTTCGCTTAAAAGTATTTAGAAATCAAAGTAAATTTTATTTACATTTTTTTTTAAAGAAGCATGCTCATCAAGCTGAGTTTTTATAATTACTAGTCTTTGCACGTGCAATGCACGGACTGAATCGTTCTGATGGTAATTTTATCGTGTTACATGTGTTGAATTTTCATGAATTACATTATCAACTCAATATTTGATATCACTACATTGAGATGGACTTTCCCTTATTGAGCACGTAGAGAGATTTATGGACCAAGGATCATACAACATTCATATTATTGGTGTCGTAAGTGCCCACAGAATTCATGAAAATTATAAAAATAGTCGATGGCCAATCTCTATCTCATAGTTGAAAGCATATACCAAATTACAACTGTAAGAAAATGATTTCTCATGTTCAATGAGGTTTAACTGAAAAAGAAAAGACAAGTTTACAAAATAAATTCACATGTAGAATTTCACTGCATACCACTGGTGGAACCTCTAATGAGGTTAAATGCACAACATTTCTATCCGAACCCGATAAAATAGGAATACCAACAAGCGACAAATATATGAGAAGGTGCTTCTACACTTGCATTCACGTTCACAATTTGAACATTGAAGATAATTAATTGAGATAAATTTCTAAAAATCGTCTTGTCTTAAGGTTAATAAATAACGCAAGTATATTTGATGTAAGCAAATATTGAGGGAGAGACCGAAGAGATACCTTTGCTTGGGAATTCCATGGAAGTTGAGAGATATACGTATACCAACATCATATTCTTTGACGGAATTCATATTATTGGTGTTGTTGCCTCCCTCGATTGCAAGGTTTTAGTGCAATGGAGAATGACTACTAATCACGTGTAATAATCATAATTTTCAAATCACAAAACAAACATGGTAAGTTCGAATAAGGAGAAATAAGATCAGATATTCACGGAGAAAAATCAATAGGTTGTTGAATTGGTGGTTGTATTGTATGCATAGAGGAGGTAGTCAGGGAACGAGTGAGCTCTATAATTGGCTCGATCATTTGAGTGGAATTGCTTATATTACTGCTTTTGTAATGGCGGTGGTCGTGAAGCAATTGACCCATAGATTCGATTACAACTGGCAGCTGCGGTTTTTGTAGCTGAAAGGAAAATGTTGGCACAATGATGCAAATGGCCATTGGGCTAAAATTAGTTGGCCCAGCTGGATATTGAATCCCAGCCCACTATCTATCGGTTTACTTAGTGGAAGAAAAAAACGTGTTGGTCTTGCAAGCTGAAAATCGTGTTTCGCTCTTTACCTATTATTTGGACGCCTGTGATATCACCATGTATTGCCTCCAACTCCGTTGGATTGACGACTGTTGAGTGACTCACTTAAAAGGGGTCCTAGGGTTTGAGACTCTCACTTTTTCTTCTCTTGGCTTCGGATTCTTCTGTGACTCTCTTCTTTCTGCTGCGCCGTTTCCTTCGAGTTTCTTCTCTTCCATGTTGAAATCAAATCTTCTCATTTGATTTCTGATTTTCTCTCAATAGCTTGTAAATCTTGTGTGATTTCATTCTGTGAGGTTCGGCTCTTGTGTGAACTGTGTATAGTGATGAGAGATTCCTATTTTGTGTAATAATCGGTCTTGACTGAGTGCCATCCTTTTGTATCTTTACCTTGGGGCTTGATTTGAGTTCTATTGTGGTTATTCTTGAGGATTGAGAAGCTAAAACTGAAGAAGTGAAACTTGTGGGTTTCGGCCATACTCAAAAGCTACGGTTCTTTCTATTTTACAGTTTTTAGTATTAATTTGTACAGATTATTAGTTCTTACAATTTCAGTTTCGATTGTGTTCGNTCTTCACTCATCGTTGTAATCTTGTGTGATTTCATCTACTTTGGGTGTTGGTTCTTGTGTGAACCGTGTGTGTTGAGGAAGAGAGATCTCATTCGTGATTCTTTGGGGTTGAGTCTGAGTGTCATCCTTGTAATCTTTACCTTGGGGTTTGATTTGAGTTCTGTGGTGGTTATTCTTGAGGACTGAGAGGCTAAACTGGAAGAATCGAAACCTGTGGGTTTCGGCCATACCAAAAGCTACGGTTCCTTCCATATTACAGTTTATTGTATTACATTTGTACTACTTATTAGTTCTTACCATTTCAGTTTCGATTGTGTTCGAATATTGTAGTTTCCTGATTCTTGCAATATACACTTTACAGTTCATTTTGTATTCAGTTCTTAATTTGCACATGTATATTTTATTGATTACTCGAGCTAATTAGTGAATCTCCTCCCAACAGTAGCCATTGCAGCATCATATTCAGGTGGCGGCCCCCAGACTCCTCCTACTACCACAAATTGTGATGCTTATCTGTTGTTATTATAAATCAAATGACCTGGTCGTCTCCCATGTAGCCTATATTTCTGCAATGAAAGCATAAAGATCTTCATTAGAGCGAAAATTTATTGTATAACACCACTCTTTATGGCCAAAATAAGCGATATTCACTTGCAAGAGCACCCCGTCGAGTAAAAACTTCCATAGCCAATTAATTTAGGCCATGCTCAATTTTAAAGAATTCTTACAAGGAAAATATTTTGACTAAATAAACCTATAAATGACTTTTTACTTCATCATTGTTAGACTATATCAACCTTCATCAAATCCCTAATTTTTTTTTTTTTTTGACACCAAGTTTTTTTTTTAATTTAATAGAACCTCACTTGTGACGGAGGAAAACCATGATTACATACTCGATAGTTGACACTACACCAAACAATCTATATCTACTAAACGACAAACGATTAAAACATGTTTAACAATAAACAAGCTAAACATGACAAATGAAAGAAACAAATAAAACAAACAAACTAAGCCTGACAACCCACCAAAATAACACAAATAAATCAACTACGAATATATGCCACTCCAAGTCGATCTAAGACAAGTCCATGAGCAACTCTGGGTAGCTCCATGTGCAAGTAAAATCTATGTATGCCCTTTTGCATCTAATTTTGCCAATGTATCTTCCACTTGATTACCTCATGTACTGATGCATTACATGAACCTCAAAAGGTTGAATCAAAACCAATAACTCTTCCCAAAAATCCCACAGATACCAGACTTTGCACTTACGGTTAATTAGCCAATTAACAATAATTAGAGAATCACATTCAATTTCAACAGCACAAGCCCCAAGTTGTTGGCATACCTTCATACCTTCAATAATAGCCCTCAACTCTACTTCGGATTAGTACCCTCCCCTAATTGAGATGCAAAACTTGCCATAACTTTCCCAAACTCATCCCTAATAACACCCCCACAACCAGATGGACCAGGGTTCCCGAAACTACAACCATCTACATTAAGTTTGACCCTACCCGCTATCGACTTCCTCCAAGTGATCATACAAATTTGCCTTTGCCTCCGCATCACACATGGAATGTCCAAATCGGACAAAATACTAGCATCATGAGAAGAAAGGGCATTAACCTTATTTATGGAAGAGGCCATATGGCTACAACCAGAATTTATAGATGTGACTACTTCCTCAACTGATTCATATATGCCATCCATTCTAGCTCGACACCGCCTCGCCCACAAACGCCGGGTAATTAGACAAGGAAGCATACCTAGAAGACAGTCCAGCTGTGTAGATCGCTTAGCACGAGCCCACCATAGTTGAACCCGCTCCCGGCTCGCACCAACCTTGTTTACTCCTCCATCGCACGCCTAAATAATGCGATAATTTCCTCCAAACTTCATCTGCAAAGTCCCCTATGCTCAAGACATGATTGATATTTTCCTCGTGACCTACTAGACAGCAATTACATCTTGAAGCTATAGCAATAACCACTTTCCGAATACGAGAATCCACTCTAAGGCTCTCTGATAAAGCTTTCCACATAGCCACTGACATCCACTTAGGAATAGCTTTGTTCCAAACCCACTTGGCCCAATGCACTTCTAGAGCTTTAATTCTAGTCATATCCCAAGCACTTCTCGAGGTAAAGATGCTCTGCTTATGTGGCTTCCATATCAAAATATCGTGACCCGGCTTGCAAGCATGCAGTTTTTGTATAATATTACTCGCCACCTCTTCTCCAACTAGTTCATGTAACCTTTCAACATCCCATCCAGACTCCAAACACACATTCTGTATTCTCAAACCAGGTTGGTCAATGTTAGCAACTTGGTGGCATAAAGGGCCATTCGACATCCAATGAGAAAACCAAAATGAGATATTTGCTTCCTTGACCTTCTATTGACATTTTGTAACTACCTCAAGTAAAACATCCACAACAGATTTCCAAAATTTGGAACCCCTTCTACTCAGTGTAGAGACATCCACCAAGTTTGTGTATTTAGCTCTAAAAAATCTTGCCCATAGAGAATCATCCGTCAATAACTTCCATGCAAACTTCATATGTAGAGACCGCTGTACCTCCTCAAATCTAGAAAAACCAAGACGTCCCTCCATAACTGGTTTACACATCTTCTCCCAAGCAACCTATTTTTTCCTTGGCCTACCATTCACCTCACCCCAAAAGAAAAGGATAGAATTGAACCTGGACAATCAATGAAAAAATGAAGTCACATGTATCTTAGTCAAAGTTCATTTGATAATAAATTATACTACGTGAACCACCAAGTTTTTGAACGGCTTGCAAGAATTTTCTATATAGCATAGGTGACCAACTCCTCCTAGGTTTTCTTTGAAACTATCCTTCCTTCTCATCCTTATTATTTCCACCGCCACCACCACACCACTGAGCCGGTGGCAGTCATCGGTACCAACATTCTGGTTGACCCTTGTAGAGTAGTTACAGTAATCCACTCAAAAATACATTTGGTTCCAAATACAACAAGTCCTACTTTATAATTCTTGCTGAATATCATCTGCATAAACACAAAAGGAGATATTAAAAGTTTAGAATAAATGCTACAATTTCAAAATCCATACAGAAGTTGGTGGCAAAAAGAAATCAAAAGGAAAAAAATAATTAGCAGACCTTATTTTGCACTAGAGAGCAAACTTTTTCAACTTTTGGCAACACAGTATGCACTGTTGGACAAACATGAAGCACCAAAACTAAACAACTAAACTTTCATGTTAAGTAAAAATGTACTATCAGGAGAGGGGGGCGGGTTGGACTACACCATAGAAAAACTCCACCTAATTTTTCTAATAAATAATGTAAGTTTACTTTTATTTGTCTCGTTTTCAGCATCAAACATATTGTCCTATAGAGAACCAGAACTTCTCTTTACCTGTTCTACAGTTCTACACTGCAATGATATCATCATACTTGAAATCAATTTTTGCTTTCTTTACATATACACATGTTTAATCTACATTGCCAAGGGATTTAGACATTTTACTATTGATTCAGGCTTCACAAGATGTCTCTTCATTGAGGCATCCATTGATCTAATCTTGACAGAATTTGGACAAGATCTATTCTCAATTACTAATCGATCTTCCAAGTATTTGTTAGCTTTATTTATTGCTTTCCATTGGCCTCTCTGTGCAATTCCCCGTGCCATTGAAAACACCATCATATGATAATAATCTAAGACTGGAAGCACATCTAGTTAAAGATTGTGAAGGCATTGCCAAGGATGAACCCGAATTAACTTCTATTTGGTATACGATCTTGAGTGACTTTTTCTCGTAGTAGTAATCAACGAATCACTGAATTAACTGATCGAATCCTCTGAATTCGTCTGAGAGGCTATGGAAACAGCTTATTGAAAGAGACCTTGTATAAAATACACAATTTGTTCCTCAAGTCAAACAACCTCCTCTTCCAAAACAACTAATTCAGCTAGAAGTTCTATAGTCTACAACATCACAGGGTCATAAGATTAATTACAATGAAGTATGATGAACCTATCATTAGTCCCCAATTTCCAATTTACTTAACATTCATTCCCAATTATGTCATTAGTCCTTTTGCCTATGCCAAACGAAAACTAATGAAATCCAATGTGGTAGTGGTAAAGGCATAGAGACACATCTAAAGGAAAGTGGAATAAAACTAAGAATAAAACTATTTGTACTAGAGTTTTTTTTATCGAAAATGTTGCACCATCTCACATGTGTGCGGGGCCCGTATGAATAAAAAACTCCCACAAATGTGGTTCCCACACCCTATTGTGAGTGTAGGTAAAAAAATTATGTACGTGTAGCATTGCCCTTAAACTAATAGGAAATACTCAATACACAATACTCGATTGTCCACTTCAGTATACCAAAATGTTGATACTCACATATTTGAGGAAGATACGGAGGAAGACGAGGTAGAGCTCCTAAAGGTATACTGACAGCCATCTCTAAAGAAATTGGTATTAATTTATCGATAAATGAATAATTTATTAATTTATAGAATTTTATATTTTTATAACTTGTATTATATTTTACTATAATACATGTTAAAATAAAATTTAAAAAAAACGAATATGGTGAAAATCAAAGGGTCCGTTTGATTGCAAATGTGAAATTTTGGTGGAAAGAAAATTAATTATAGAGAATTGAATTATTTAGAATTTATTTTACTGAGAATTGTAATTAATTGTATTTTATTGATATAATTTTTCACCTAAAAAATGTTGAAAGTTTGGTGTCCATTTGACTTCGTTTTTTTATGCAAAATTGTCCATTAAATGATGATTTTTTGTACCATTAGATCTAAAATTTATTCCAATTGCCAAAAAAAAATTTCATACCGAATACCATTCGTTTGACTATGTTTTTCATATAAATTGTCGATTAAAGGGATATAATTTGTTACATTAGGAATAGAATTCGTTTCAATTGCAAAAAAAGAAAAAAAAAAGTAGAATTGAGTAGAAAATGAATTCTATGGGAAATTTAGTCTATCAAACAGCCTAAAAGGTGGGAAATGAAAACGAATTCCAACTTCCCAAGAAAATTTCGTGCTATCAGACATGCCCAAAATTTAATCCGTAAACACACAAAAAGTCACACATATACCTGCATTAAAGAGAAAATATTAATGTACATGCATTGATTTCAAAATTTAATTTCTTGGAAGATTAACCATTCAAGTTATTTGATTTTGGTGCAAAAAAAAAAAACAAAAGACTTTAGGGTCCGTTTGATTGCAAATGTGGAAAATGGGTAGAAAGAAAATATTTTATTGAGAATTGAATTGCCTAGAATTTGTTTTACTGGGAATTGTAATTAATTGTATTTGATTGGTATAATTTTTCACCTGAAAATGTTGAAAGTTTGGTGTCCGTTTGACTTATTTTTTATGAAAATTGTCCATTAAAGTGATAATTTTTTCTACCATTGCGTTTAGAATTTGTTTCAATTACCAAAAAGTTAAAAAAAAATTTAAACAATTAGAAAAAATTACCATATTCGTTTGACTTTGTTTTGCATGGAAATTGTCAACAAAAGTGAAAATTATTTTT
>CAIGRH010137094.1:0-10727 GCA_903798295.1 Fraxinus nigra | reverse complement strand
AAAATTGAAGTAGTTGATCTCAAACCCAGATAAAGAAGGAGGGTTTATCTTTATTTTTTTATTTTAAAAAATAAAAATATTTTGAAAAATATATATTTAAAAAACTGTTTATACATATATTAGGTTTAATATATTATACTATAAAAGGGTAAATAAAAAACAAAACTAAATTTTTGAAAGGCAACGATCAAAATATATTTTGTAAACAATATTTTAAATATACATTTCTTTAGAAAATGTGTATATATGTTTATATAAATATATTTTTTAGGTTTAGTAGTAGTAGTTAAAATAAACGAGCTTGCGAGCCGAGCGGCGAGCTCGAACACGAGCCGAGCTCACCCAAAAACCAACGAGCTGAGATTAAGCTCGGATTGTGGTCCACAAACCACGAGCTTGGCTCGTACGAGCATGAGCCGAGCTCGTGATTGTAAGGGTCGAGCCAATTGCCACCACTAGATAGAAGTAATTGGAGAAGTTGAGGATCTTATCTTTGTAACTAATCGGGGACCGTCTATAATAAATGGTATTGCTGAAGTTTTTCTCAGGAGACATCATGGGTATTGCATGTACCATATATAAGGCAACCTGAAAACTAGGTATCGAGGCAACGACATCGTTTCATTGTTCAAGATAGCGGCAGAAGTTTACAGTGCTAAAGAGTGTAATAAGTTTATGGTTGAAATATGAAGTAAATCATTCTCGGCATGGGAGTATCTAACAAAAATTAAGATTGAACATTGGGCACGATCACATCCTTAGCCCGTGGGCTCGCCACCTTTCTTGTCCTCATTGTGGCCACCCTATTCGTCATCTCCTCTTTCGCCACCTTTCTTGGGCACACATCATCATGCTCTACAGATAACAAAAATGATTCTAATGTACCTTTATCTGTCCATAAGGTGGGTGACCCCCGCCTCCATCACCTCGTCTGTCATCCATTCGGTTGCCTATTATATCGCCTCGAAGTACTGAGACCTCATTCTGAAGGTCTACTAGATAGCCTCGTAGCACTCCAACATCATGTTATAAATCTGTTACCTTGCCTCTCAACTCTCATCGTAGTGCCCCTACCTACTCTCTCAACTCCTCTCGTAGCGCTCTCACCTACTCTCTCAACTCTTATCATAACGCGCCCACCACCTCTATGATAAATCTAGTTGGAGGAACATATAGATCATGGAAATAATGAATCTGATTGTATGCATGAGATCTAAGGAGAGGTGTCTGGATGGGGAAGAAGGGGATCCTTCGATGGAGATGATCCATCGGTTGAGGTGATATCCAGGACAAAGTGATCGTCGATCAACCGTGAAGGATCGAGAGTTACCAATTCATGTAATGATTAAGAACCTTCGTAACAAGTTGCAGTAGTGGTTTCACGATCGATGTGCGGAATTACAAAGTTGCACGACGTTCGGAATTACAGAGTTACCAATCCTCGCAATGATTAAATGGACAATACTTACGTTTTTTAATAAACAATATACAATATACAACAAATTTACATTAAATAATCAATATTTACAATTTCGAATAGAACAGTATACAATATTTACGAATTATAATTGAATTCATACAAATAGGACACTAACTTTCTTCTCCAAGTTTGAATCTAGAATTGGTTGATTCCATCAACCTTATGTGCTACACTCAAAAATTTAATATACTTGATTACAGACATGCACAATCGTCCATGCAATTAAATAATAATATGTCTGGATGGGGGAGAATGAGATCTCATTGGTGGAGGTGATATCCTCGACAGAGGAAATATCTAGGGCGAAGGTGATCGTCAATCACTTGGATGCGCTCCTACACAAATAACAACATTTAAAACTATTAACTTAATTAAAATAGGCTAACTCATACAAAATGGTAATTAACAAATTATATTCAATTCATATATCGAATTTCGGTTCGGGTTGGAATCGGACATCTGGTCATTTTGAGTATGCGGAACATTTAATTCACAAACAAAACCTCGACCCTCCTCCGTCGACGATGTCAACTCAGTTAGGACTTCAAAGACAAATTGACATTTCAACTAGTTAATGATCATGTGCTAAACTTTTGAGACAACATACAATATAAATCGCAAATGTATAATACTCACTTAAGAATCGTCGAGGATAGTTGATAATTGTCTGTAGATGGACAACGGTCTGCATGGGATGCTTGCTAATAATGCATTCGAGGGCAGTGTGTATCCCTCCTCTTTGCAAACATGGTACCCAAGATGGGGACAATCTCATATATCCAGATCTGTAACACATAGAATTATTATACATAAATTTAGTATAAAAAATATTTTAACGTTGATTATGTTAAACATTTACCTACACTGTTAGGGACAATTCATAAGTATTATACTTATGCAAAAACCCATTGTGCTTCAAATGTGATCTGATAAAGACGTATATCGTGTCCTCAAAGCATCTCCGGTGCCACGAATAGTTGTTGCATTCTTCGATGTCGTCAACAACTTCCAAATGAAAAAGGTTGATCGCAGCCTTTATGTGATGACACCTCACCACACTCAAGGATATAGACTAGTTATAGTTTCAATCTGTCCAACATCTGATCGCATTCCCTAATTGCGCCAATCAACTACTGTAGGAGTATCATCCCATGTCCCTAAAAATACGCATCGTACAACCTATTGCTACTTGGAGTACTCAATAACTATTTCATCAACTATAATCTTCAGTCCAATCATAAGGGTAAGCTCAAATTTTCAAAATAAAAATAAAAATTAAACAAATTAAACAAAAGGCAAATATAAGAATTAAATGAACAATTTAAATATTATGTAATTAAAATTTAAAAAAATAAATTTTATCATAAAAATAAAAGAACTTAAAAAATTAAATTGGAAAAAATTATTTATAATATAAAAAAACAATTAAGAAAGTTTAAAACTATTTTCCAAAAAAAAATAATAATAAGAAAAACAAATAAACAAAGAAAATTATAAAAATTAAATAAAAATACAAATATTATTTAAAATTGAAAAAGATAAATTATTACAAAAAGAGAAAATAATTGGTAAACAGTAAAAACATGAAAAAAAAAAGTGGGCTAAAAAAAAAGAAAAGAAAAAAAAGAGACTTAAACTGAAATCGGCCCAAGAAGTCGTTAACAATTGGCTTAAGCCGACTGTTAAACAGTCGTCGGCTTAGTTCTTTCATCGGAAATCACCATTTTCGACGAGAATAAGGTATTTTTCAGTCCAATTTTTTTTTTTTAAAATCATTGCTACACTCAATAATTTACCTAAATAATGGAGAATAAATATCATAATAATCTACAAATATTTCAAACATCATAAAAATCAAACTCATAATCAACAAAAAAAAAACTAACATTGTTGATGATAATGTCATAGGTGACTCGGTCGTTTGGTGGTCGGACTGTGAGAATGGCGACGTCGACGGTATCCCGATTGTTAGAGATTATGTGAGTTTTTTATTTTTTTCCTCTCCACTTTTCACTTTCACAAAGATGGGTATTATTGAGTTTTGGTATTTAACTTCACAATTTTAACTTTTTTTTTTAATGGTCAAAGGTCATAATGGAAATATAGCCGATTCATGTATTTCCTCGTTTCTTAATATGGGCATATAAAGTCTATGTTTTTCTCTTTTTAATCAAACCAAACTCAACAAATAAATTCTTGAAAAAATAAATGGATTGTCCATACTTTTCTATTTATTTGATTATGACAATTAAGATTGCTCATGTTCACATGTGTAAAACATCTAAGATTTGCATACTTATCGGTAACCCAAAAAAGTAGTTTGTGTGCAACGTTACCATTGTAACAAACAACAATAGCAATTTTCTCCTCGCCCTACTTGTGTCCTTCCAATTGTTTTATAGCAAATGAACTATTTGCTTCCAAACGAGATAATAACCTCGTTTCATTCATATTATAAAACTCATTCCACTGAAATTAATTTAGTTTAACTTGTATTATCGGTAAAGTATTTATAATGTTCTCCATGGCAACTGAACCATATTTTCACTAAACCGTAGATAAGACTTAATTTCATGTCTTGCTTTGAACAAATCTAGCCAATTGATTGAAAATTTAAATTATGGATTGCTTTCGCCATACATTTTTGGCAAAAACTAGACCAATTTCAATGGAATGAAATCTTCGTGTGGTTATCTTGCTGGAAAATGTTCTTTTACTAGCGCCACTTTTTAATTGCATTAGAGGTTCTTCACTTTTTCTTATTGTCAGACTTATGTTCCCACATTTTTTTTTTGTGATATTTCTATCATCAATCTTCCTTTATTTATTACATCTAGTTCCCGATGATGGAGTTTATCCAAACATTCCAATAGTATGTATGTTTTGAAACAAGAGGCAAACATTTTATCACACTTTTATTTTTATTTTTTTGCTTTTAAAAATATAATTGATAAATAAGTCTTTTTACATATGTATAACGGGGCTTTTTGGAAAAAAATCGACCATGAGGGATAAGATGTGCTAATTAATGAAATATTAGTGATAACATTATGATGAAAAAAAGTCAGAAATATAAGTACGACAATGTGAGGTTGGAGATCGCAATTAAAAATTAATGGAACAAAAGAAAATTATGGTGACTATCTACCCGTATTTTTATCATATAAAGGGTTTAGAGGATGGTTTTGAGTGTGCAAAAGGCACAATAAAAAAATTCATTTTTTCCTTCATATTAGAAAAAAGGAAAAATTGCAGTTAATGTACCAAACCTTTCAGTTAGTTACAAACTTTGTCCAAACCTTTCATTTGTGCCATCCACGGTACCAAACCTTTAAAAATCGTAGCTCTAGTCCTCATTGATGGTTTCCGTCTATTTGACCACAAAAATCGTTAGTGACCCCATAAATAAAAAAAATTATATTTTCTACCAAATAGATAAGAACAATTTCGAAATTACACACTTTCTCTTTAAAATGAAAAAAATGTCAGTTACTCTACATTCCATCATCCATTATGGAACCTGTGAAAACCTACGAAGATGAAGACGACTGATACGAAGAAGAAGATCTTTCATCAGATTTTGCAACTTATAATCGAGGCTCTCTTCCCCAACCTGTATATGGTAAGCGTGCGGCCTGAGATTCCCATTTGCGGTATGAAACAAGGCGATTACAAGCCATGTGTATAGATTGTCTTCCGCATTGAAAAATGTGAAAATTTTGCATGATTTGATAACTTGGAAGTTAATGTGCTGTGTAATAGATTGTTTTGTACATGTGCATTGCTCGAACTAAAAATGGTTAGGGCTTGACTTTTCTTGTTTTCATTTTTTCAAGGGAAAATACAAAGTATTTTGGCATATGCCTGCTTCACGGTGGAATCTTGTTAGGAAAAAAGAGAAATTTTGTATATGAGAATGGTAAAGTAAGTTATATAGACTATATCGACCCTGATTTTTTTCAACAAATTTCTTCTTGACAATGTCATGAAGATGTTGTGATATTTTGGTAGAGTCAGATATTTGTACAAAATGGAGAAGAAGAGATTGAGTGAAACATCATTCTGATTGGTGAAATATTCAAATTTCATGAATGTGGTGAAGTGACTTGGTGAAAATAGGATGGCTGAAGTGTATTGCTTGCCGTAGTTGAGGCTTTGGAGTTCTCATGGGATGGAAATATTTCTGTGATTGATTATGAGACTGGTGAGTAGTTGGTAAATGTTGAAAACTTTAGTGTGCATGACGAATTAATGGGCGAGGAGCAATCTTGCTATGTTGTTGAGGTTTTGATGATTCATTAGAAGGTGATGAGTTGTACATTGTTGACGAAGTAGATGATATGGAAGCAAATGATGAGGCTGATCCCGGTAAAACTGATGTTGGTCAACCAGAGGCACAGGTTTGGAAAACAGAGGTTCCTTTAACTAGGTTGAACCAGTGGTTGGTGTGGATAACGACGATGGTTTTGAAGTAGACTTGCCTGAGGTGGAGGCCGGTGAAACTAATTTGCAGCATGGTCAATCAGAGGTACATGCTTATGAAATTGATGTGCATGTTGTTGAAACTCATGTGCAGAATAGTGAATCAGAGGTGAATGCTGCTGAAACTCATGTGTAGCATAGTGAATCAGAGGTGAATGCTGCTGAACCTGATGTACAGCATGGTCAATCAGAAGTGCATGCTGCACAAACTGATGTGGAACATAACGAATCATTGGTGCAGTCTAGGGAAAATAATGTGCAGCAAGGTAAGCCATATTGTGATGTGCATGTTGGTGAATCTGAGGTGCAACATAGTGAACCAAAGCAACCAAAGCAAATTGAAGCACGTGTTGACATCGAAACAGATCATCATATTGAGCAAGAAGACCATGCATATGATGTGCAAGTAGATTCCATAAATCCTGAGCAACATGATGAATATGAAGAGGGTTTTTTGGAGGATTTCAGTGACTAAGAGTATGAGTAGGAAGAAAATACCCATGGATGATAATGATGAAAACAGAGGTTTCAAGTTGAGTGAAGGGTTTGGTATTGATATAAATAGAGGAAGAAATGAGCATGAAGGTGAGGCAACTCCTCAAGAAGAAGTTGGAATAAATTATGACGACTCGGATAAGTTTATGAACTTATCCAATGATAATGAGGGTGAGGGATCATCTGCTAGGAAGATGAATGAGTGCTGGTTTAACCCTGCCCCTGATATGGATGATCCAAAGTTCAAGTTCGGTAATGAATTTGTCATACTTACGTACTTACATACTTAATTACGTATATATTTTAAAATGTAATTGCCAACATGGTTTATTCATTTCTTTCAAGAATGAAATTTGACAATGTCAAGGTTTTAAGGTCTGCAATTGTTTAGTTAAAAATTCCAGGCAACTCAGATATGTGAAAAATGTGAAAACACAGTTGAGAGTCAGATGTTAATAGAACTGTCCTTGGGTCTTATATGCATACCAACAACCAAACAAGAGTTTCATAATTAACACCTATAGAGATGAGCACACATGCACCAGGGTCTGTCAAAATAAAAAGGTTAATGCAGGTTATTTGGCAAAAAAATAAATAAGAACGTTTATGTCTAATCCCAATAAGCCATGAGCAGTTTTGTAGAAATTGTGAAAGAATATTGTATATATGAGATTTCAAAGTATCAGTTCTATGGGACAAGATCCAAATATGCACAAGTGGTGCATGGGATTGCAGCTGAATGTAATGCCATGTCCCCATGCAACATCGACATGCTTTCAAGGGATATAGGCATATACGACTACATTGATCCATGTTATAGCAAGGAAACATACTTTATGTGTTACTCCCAAGTGATCCAACCTATGTCAGGGCCTAAGCTATGGTCAAAGCTAGGAAAGCACCCTTTGAATGAACCGTATAAGGAAAAACAGGCAGGTAGACCCAAAAAGTGAGAAAGTGGTCACAGACGGAGCCACCTAAATGAATTAAGTTGAGAAGGACTGTCATAAAGATGATGTGTAAATGATGTGGGGGATCTGGACATAACAAAAGAAGCAGCAAGGGACCATTGCATGGTGAAGCTAGTTCACAACAAGAAAACAGAAGCAAGCACGCACTCGGAGTCTCAACGAGATACACAGTCAAGTGCATCAAAGGAAAAGAAAAGAGCACCATCTGGAATAACTTCAAAGTCACGGCTGAAAAAGTCCAAAACTCAAGGATCGAAATCTTCAACATGATGTGTTTTCTCCTTTCACGTTTTTATTGGAGAGTTTACTTATTTTGTCAATATTATGATTTTGTGAAGTGAACTGTAATTATTTTGTAAATGCTGTATTTGTTCAAATGTGGAATGGAATGGAAGCATATGCAGCAAATGTTGTGATTTCATATATTGTTCTGGATTGTTGAGGTTGAATTCATTACATTACACTTTTATCACTTGGTTTTCAGCGAATATCTGGTCTAGGCAATTAGGTTCTATATGAAAATATTGGTATTCCTTAAGCAACAATTACCAAAGGTTTGTTACTAATAGTGCAACTATCACCAAATGTTTAGTACTACCACTGCAATTATAATAAAAGGTCTGGTACATTCAATGCAACTATAACAATGGTTTGGTACCTCTGATGCACCATATACAAAACGTTTGGAGCGTGATCTGAACTTCAAGTTCTCATTAAACAAAGGGTAGAAATAGAAATAAAAATGTGAAAAGTCTGTACCATCTAGAATATAATACAAAAAGGGGCATTTCATTTGAAGGAAAATGGTACAAACACGACCACATTTATATCCTCATTTCACAACATATAACACAAAATCCTCAATGCCTAAACACTAAGCCTAAATTTCTGAAACTAAAAACGCATATCCACAAACCTAGCCTACATACCTAGGTACAAACCCATTTTACAAACACTCCACACACAAAGCCGAATAGCCAAGTCTTCTATAGATTTGGTGTTGTTTTGTTCATGGGTTCAAGTTCGTCCATGAGGTCTTCATCTGCACTGGGAAACCACATTTGCATACATTCATCTCCATCTACGTGCTGATTTTTCTTGACTAACTGTGGGAGAGAGAAGGATATTAATAGTGATGAAAATGGAGGGAAAGTGAATAGTGAAACACAATAATAGATAGGGAAAGTGTGTAATTTCGAAACTGCCATTGTCTATTTGGTGAAAATTATATATATTTTTTATTTCTGGGGTCAAACAGATGGAAATCGTCATATGTGATTTTTTTTAAAGGTTTGGTACCGTGAGTGGCACATATGAAAGGTTTGGGCAAAGTTTGCAACTAACTGAAAGGTTTGGTACCTTTGCTGCAATTTTCCCTAGAAAAAATTTTCAGCCGCTGTTGGATGTAACTATACCATTGAAATTGAAACACTATAAATCTGTCCCTTTACTTTTGCTTTTTTGCTGATGTTTGTTGACTTGTATTCTTTGACAAGTTGGATAATTAGGCGTTCATTGTATCATACTTTCCTTCGTGATTCAGAGTAACATTCACTTCAATATATGTTTCTGTTTCATTAAATTAAGTTGAAACTTGGGGTTTTTCAGTGTTGGGCTCTTAAATTGTCGAGGTGACACCTTACATTTTGGGATCAATATTCTTTCAGATTTCAAACTAATACCTAACATTGACTAAGGTTCCATGTTTTGTCAATAGATCATCCTATGGTGTTTTTGTATTTAAATACTATCGTTGAAATTATTTGAATTTTATGTCACGTGGAACCATATTTGAGCCCTAATTTTTTAGAATAAATTTTGTAAAAATTGATTTTTTTTTTTTCATTTTTTTGGGAGAATTTAAGGTTAAAAAGTAGTGAAAAGTAATTGATTTATGTACAAAATTATTTTATTGGAAGAATATATGGCCGATAATGAATTTTAAATAGTGGAGCTCGAACATAAGTTTGCTTAGTAGTTTAATTTGGTATTTTGTCAATCTATTAGATAATATGTTGATGGCAAAAAATCATGGAGCACTTTTTGATTAGCTTCTATAGATTTGAGCTAAATAAAAGTATTATAATGTGGGATTCAATAACTATACAAATAGAATCTCAATCTTCTAGTTTCATTCATGCTTCGTTCCTTTATAAAAGTTGATTGATTCAAGCTAGTCATCACAGTTATGTTGAGTTACGATATTTCGACCTACGGCTGCACACCACCAAAGGAATTTGATTGGTTGGTAAGATCGGCTAGGATGTGTTAATGATGGAACTTAAGCTTTATGCTTACATCCTAAGTCATCATGTCAACTCCTAAGGTTGGTTTAGGCGGTGTTGTTGTAAAAGAGGATCACTTCCTCTATTATGTCATGATGATGTTTTCATATGACATCTCCCATAATCAGTCTCTAACCTCTATAGATGCAATATTTGATCAAGGTGATGAATTGAATGTCCGGACTCTTTCAACCTAATCAAATGGGGATCCTCAACTTCTCATACTCGAATTTCGGATTGACAACGTCGTAATACATACTTCATTTCGATGTTGCAATCGAAATACCATTCACTAGAACAAAGATATATTTGATGTAATGAAGAAACAAAAGTGAAATTGCCTAGTTCTTCATTTTATCTCGTGTTAAAATTTTCAACACAAAGGTCTCCTTGTGAACGGACCTTCTCCCATGCATCTTTTGACAAGTGTTTTGGTCCCCTTCATTCATTTACAATCGCAATGGTAGACATTTTGTATCACTTTATGTTATCTTCCCCTCTATGGTCCATATATATTTTTGTTTTTATTAATCCAAATATTATTTATGTATAGTCAGTGTTTATAATTACAAAAAATTAACAATGATTACTTGCGTGTAATACAAATCCTCATAATAATTGTTGTTGTCGAAATTATCCCGTAAATGGACAACATCATATACAAGTAAAAAAGTGATGAATAAAGTGTCGAGCCTATGATTACTAGTTATCTATTTTTCTTTGATTAAAGCTAGCTTTAATTTGAAACATAAAAATATATGATTTTGAATTTCCATATCAAGTAAAATAAGCAATTAAAAAGGAAATAAGTCTTGGAGTTCAATCAAATCATGAAAGGCACTAGGATCTAGAATCCACGAATTTTCTTCTTTACCAGTTTATAATTAGTTCTTACTTTATGTTGACAATAGAAATTCTTTGGGTTAATTTTCTCTCTCTCGAGGTAAATTAATCAATTTTTACCTACTATCTAACTATATCTTTATGACAGATGTCAATAAAATTTCACTAAGG
>CAIGRH010137079.1:0-11355 GCA_903798295.1 Fraxinus nigra | reverse complement strand
TTTTTTTTTTTTCTTTCCTTCTTTGGTTAAATTCAATTAAACGGGTTGAATATCTCTATATAGAGTTTGAAAAAAAAAAACTCAAGTCAAAGTTCAATACATTTATTGTCCTAATGTTTGCTATTCTTGCACTGCCCCTCACAATAGTGGGGCCCACCTTTTTTTTTTATTGAGATTTTAATAATTTCTCTTATTTGATGTTCACTATTGAAATTTTAACACCATAACTAAAGTTTTATTCGTATTTTACTAATATTTTGGCACCTCGAAATTGTAATGATGTGTCGAAATTATATTTTCGGTGACAACAAATTTAGATTGATTTCCTATTACTCTAACTAAATTGCTTTTAATGAGTTTCGAAATGAATTTTTAATAATTCAAATATTTATAGAATGTCTCTATTTTGTTTACCTCATTGGATTTTATCATCTTATACGATTTTTTCTATATATGAAATTTATTTTTTCATGTTACATATTAACTGAGCCTATATGAGTCTCTCATATGTGACTCAGTATCAGCGTATGACTCCACAATTCATTTTACATCTTTATGCGGAGTATTTAGCTATGCATTTAATCAGTCTCGTATTTATTATATTTATTTTAGCGAAATATGTGTTTTTTCCTTTTGGAATTTATTTTTAGAATAGGGACAATTTTCAAAATACTGGTCTCCTTTAAGATTTAATTTAATATGGATATAACTGAATTTTATTCTAAAATTAAAATATATAGTTTTTTATCGTTTTTAAATATGCTATTTTTCCTTTCCTTTCATTTCCTTTTTTATTTTTCTATTTTTGGGAAAATAGAAAATTCAAAAGTTTAAATACAATAAAGAAAATTAGTGAATTAAAAAATACAAAATATTTGTAGGCGTGAGGCGCTGTTTTTTACAATGTTCTGTTTTGGATTGAGCTGATATTCTAAAAAGCGTAAAGCGTGGTTAGGTGTAAAGACGAAGCTTCACGAGCTCAATCAATATTAGATAAAGCTTAGATGTAAAAAAAATGTTGTCTTATTTTTAATATTATTTTAAATTTTAAATTATTTAATAATTAAAATAAAACATATAAAACGTCTAAAATTATAAAGTACTATATTTACTTAATAATTCCTACCATTAGTCAATTATACAATTTTCAAATTTTCGAAATACAAAAATTAAAATATTTTTCATATTTTCAATTTTCAACTAGACAAAGTAACGAGTTTCAAAATCATAATTACATAATATAGATAATATCATATCTTAAAATCTTATTTAACTATTTAGACAAAGTCATTCTTAACTTTTATACAGATAAAATATTTTAAAAACTTGAAATTAAAGTCAAATGAAATATTTTTTTTTAAATAACAAATTAAAGTCAAATAAATTCTTTTAAATAAAAAATTTTAATTGTTTAGGAATTAGAAAAAAAATGTTTAGGCACGAGGCGAGGCGTTTTGTTCGAACTTCGAACCTGGGAGCGGCCTGCGGCCTGAACAATCCTTTTAGAACACTAAATTGAGCTATTATTTATTTATTCTGTGCGGGGTCCAGTCATTTAAAGTCCCCCACTACGCATGTCGAAAAAGGTGTATTAATCATTTTGCCCTTTGAAACTCAACTTCATTTATTTTTCTTATTATTATATATTTTATTATTTTTATCCTTGGTAGTGCTCTTCAATCCATAGTATATATACCAATATTTGCAATTATAGATTATTGCAACCCTACACCACATCCCTATATATGCACATAATTTTTTTTTCCTTATACCTTGTTTGGTAGGGATTAAAATTAACAGTTAATCTTAATCACATTTTTTATAAGAATCACAATAATTTAATTACACATTTCATCAACTTCTATTAATATTTACTAAAAAAATTGTTTTAAAATAGTGGCACCGTTTTTTATTTTCAAATTTGATTCTTAAATTTTAATTTTGTTAATATTATGATTACGGCGGAGGAGTCTCGTCTAATTTTGTTAATATTATGATGACTAAATTGTTCAAATATTAAAAATAAGTAATAAAATTTAAAAATTGTCAACACTTTTCGTGCTTTACCGTCATCTATACATGAGAGCGCAAATAAGACTATCGATTTTCTTTCTTCTCTTTTTGTGGCATGAATGCGAGGCATATAATCTCTAACGAAATCCGTCTAACGGTTGTAGATCGATTATAGAAATAAATAGAAAGTCAAATGTTGATTTTTAAGTCTAGAACACGACTCTTTTGACCTAAAAAATAAATTCTTTGATGGGATGTGTAGATAATTTCATTTTCAACAATTTAAACCTAATCGTATATATATAATATAAAATTAAAATTAATTCTATTGAAAATGGCTCCTAATCATTGTTTAACCATAATTTTTTACTTCGTCAAAACTCCAAATCGCCGTTTGATTTGGGCACCGAAAGAAATATTCTTCCCCATATCATGGATCAGATCTGAAATTAAGGGGGAAAAAAGTCAAAAGAAGTATGAAATTTTGTTGAAATTATTATATAATTTAATTTGGACAAAATGATTAGTTACCTCCTACTTTTATTACCCTAAGCTATGATTATGACCCCAACATAATAAAATATGGTAAGTGGCAACATTGCCAACAATAACAATATATTATTAGAAGAAATTAATTTGAATTTTTAAATATTAAGTAGATTTTGTAGAAAATTTCGTGAGAAAAAAATGTATTCTTAATGATATGTGTGATTACGATTAATTAAGGTGTATTCTTATACTTTATTTTGTTTGGTGTATTATAAATAATTTGAAAAACATTGTGACAATATTGATGTTACAATACGGTCTAAGTGACATAAATAAGAGAAACAATTAATGAGTAACGTAGTTTTACCTCTAATGGAATCTATTTCATAGTTTCGTCTGCACTGGTGTTGTAACAACAATGATTTTAGATAAAAGTATTCATATTTTTAAACATTTTTTTTTTTTTTGTCTATAATGGGTGTATTTGATTAAATTTTCAAAGACTTTCCATTTATTTAAAAAGTTTAGATGTATTCAAGCGAGACTCTTCAAACTTCAAAGTTCTTAAAAGTCATGGTATGTTAAATTAAAAGTTTTAAAAATCTTAAAAAATCAAGAATATTCAAAATGTCAATGAATTAAACGTCATTTATAAAATCATTCACATGCTAACTTTTGAACGAAAAGTACAAATACAAAATTTCAAGCATTTCATTTATTTTCAAGATTTTGAGAGGCTTTCACCGAAACAATCCAAAAATAATAATAAAAAAATGGTAAAAAAGACTTTTAATCCATTATATTTTCTCATTCATTTTTCATTATATGAACCCTAGAGTGATGATACAAAACACCGAGAGCATGTTTGATAGCCCATTATTTTCCATGAAAAATGGAATTGAAATTTCATAAAACAATTCGTTCGTTATAATAAAAACACAAGATCAATCATGGTCAACAATTTTCCCTTTTTGGTTATGACAAAAAAAAAAAAAAAAGAATGATTTGTAGAATAGAATTGAACAATTGATATCATATTGATAGAAGAATATACATTATAAATTTATCATGCAATTCGTATTCCCCTAATCTTTTACAAATTAATAACCATACGTTCGAAGTATCTTATTATCAAATCAAACCATGCATAATCTTATCACTCCATTTTTCTCCTTTTGGCATAAGTATAAAGCATAAGACAAAATATGGATTACAAAATAATCATAGCATTAAACATAAAGAAATAACCACAATATCAAAACGATGTCCAAAAACCAACATCATAAGGAAAATAAGCTGAACGAAGTAAGAGTGTAGAAAAGTCACAGAAACATAAATACATATCCAAAATAGCAACAAAAGCTATGACTATGGCTCCGGAGGAGGCGGTGGAAATGTGCATAGGAGTGAACTTAGAAGGCATTTTACCGAGTCTGCATTGTCGCCTGTTGTACTTGAATGGCATCATGTTGAGCTTGTATAGCAGCTTGTTGAACTTGCAACTCTCGAAGCATTCCACCAAGGCCATCAACTAATGATGTAAGAGAATCGTTGCGGCCGTTGAGAAGATTGTAGTGATTATCGGTAAATGTGAAGCTACCAATCGAAGAACGATGAGCACTAGACGCAGGAACATCATGATGAGGGTGTGGAACTTGCGGTATATCATCATCATGGTCATCCTCATCACCTTCAAATGGTAGAGTCTATGGACCCGATGTGAGGTCGAAATCTTTTGTGTGCCCCACTCATTGACCATGTTATTTTACTATTTTCATTCATTTAAGGGTTTGTATATTGATAGTGTCGGTAGGGCGAAGTTTAACAAATGTCTCATTGTGTAGTGGAATATCAAAATGTTAAAAAAAAATTGTAAGAAGCATTCCGTAAGGTAAAGTTTTAAGATAACGCGTGGAATGCACAAGTTTTATGAGGCCTAATAAAATAGCTGGAAAATCTAATTTTCACTCAACAAGAAATGAATTGAGAATAAAAAGATAAAAAACGTTGAACTCGTCTCGATGACCCTTTCGAGGAAGAATGGCATGTGTAATGATGTTTTGTAAAACTTTACATAAAAGTGTTAATTGATTTGCGTTATGTTTTGTGATGTTTTCAAAATTCTTCATGACTACCCAACGACATGCATCAGAAGGGTCATACCCTTCTAAAGTAAAATGAGTTTTATGAAGAGAAATTTTAATTTCACATGGCTCAAGCTCAAAAATATCACGAATGATAACTTTGTTAATGGTGATACAATATTTTTATAAAATTCTTTCATAAGGTGAGGATATGCATGTTTTTTTATAGTAACAATAGACACTCACTTCATGTTTTCAAAATACTCTTCTATATGAAATGCAAGTGATTCAATAGTAAAATCGACAAAATCAACATTTATACCTTGTAAGATAGGGGATTTTTCAAATGGGTTGGTCGGCACCTCGGGTTCTATGTCGAATTCTTCGTCAGTTGAATGTAGTGGAGACTGTTTCACAGTGCTCTTGAGTCTTTTGTCCATTCTTTTGGACCCGGACATTGTAGAAAAGTGGTGAGGTAGAGAAGAATTGAGAAGAAGAAAGACGAATCAAAATCTAGGGTTTCAAAACTTTTAGGAGAATTTGTAATGAAGTGGATAAAATTTCGAATTTTGAAAGAATTTGAAGTGTAGAGGTAATGTGTTTCTGATTTTGAGGAGTAATTTATGATTTGAGTGGGAAGAATGATGAATAGAGATGAGATTTAGGGAGAGAATTGAGAGAAATGGAAAAGGAATGGGAAAAAATGAGCGGTTCGCGATAAGGTTGTGAATTCGCGTTTTTACCGGACATTCGATTCATGATCCGGATGTCTGGTTGGCAGAGTTGAAAAACTCTATCAAACCGGACGGGGTTACCGAACTTTCGGTTGACTTGTCCAATCCCACCCTTTTTTTAAGTACTAGTGGGGAGAACGTGTGTTGCACGTTAATTGCTTATTGTTAAAAATAACTGCATGTAAATTTTAGAAAAATTCATTTGTAAACGACAATGTTGCTAAAGCACAAGGAACAAAAAAAAATCATATCAATTTATTGTAAAACATTAAGGAACTCCAAAAAATGAATATGTATCTAACTGTTAAAAAACGTTTCCGCGCGCACGGGGACATCTCCGTGCACGCATGAAGACTTCTCCGTGCAGCACGGAGAAAAGTTTTTTTTTAATACATTTTCTTTTGGCATTTTAAAGCTTAAAACAAAAGAATTCAACATTTGCATAAAAGAATAAGCCATTTGCCCTTTGTCATTCTCTATAGAAGAGGACAATTTTGTAACAATCCAGGTTTTCAACTTATTTCTCTCTCTATTTCTTTTCCCGTTCTTGATTTAAGGTTGAAATTGGATGCTTTGTTGTGAGTTTTTCCTTTTTATTAATTTTCCAGATGAGCTTGAATCAAACAAGACGTCATCTACACCGCCTCCTCATCCTCATCTTTCAAGTAAATTTTTTCTTTTTGTCTCCTAATATTCTATAATTGATTAATTTCTCTACAAATAATCTAGGTTTCAAATTGAAAGAAACAACCTAGAATTCAAAAAATGGATGGTTGTGTTGGGGTGTTTTGTTGGATATATTGGAACTGTCTGCCTCCATCACATCCAAGTGAAGGCATTGACATGGAAGCCATAGACACGACAATTCGGTTGTTGTGAATTAATGGTGGTGGATTGATGAATGATGGGGTATGGATGAAGCTAATCACATGTGAAAATAGAAGATGTGATAGGTTGCGTGAAGAGGATGAGGAGATGAGTGAGGGAAAAAAAGCATTTTTGACGATGATGGGAAATTGCGACACGTGGCGCACAAAGTTTTAGCCTCTTTTATATTATAGTGAAAGTATGTATGAGCACATAGTATAACTTAGTTGAGTATATCCGATTCATCAATGATGCCTAAGTCTTGTCGAATATGTGAGAATTGATCAAGCGCAAGAGGTTTAGTGAAGATATCGGCCAATTTATTCTCTGTGTTCACAAATTCTAACACGATATCTTTCTTTTTTGTGTGGTCTCGTAGGAGGTGATGTCTAATTTTAATGTGTTTTGCTCGAGAGTGCAAAATGGTATTTTTAGACAAATTTATGGCACTAGTGTTATCACATATGATATGTGTATGATCAAATGATAGGTGATAATCACTAAGAGTTTGATTCATCCATAACACTTGGGCACAACAACTCGCGGCCAAGATGTATTCGGCTTCGGCGGTTGATAATGCAACGGAATTTTGTTTCTTGTTAAATCACAACACAAGTGCAAAGCTTAGAAAATGACAATTTCTGCTAGTGCTTTTGCGATCGATTGTGCACCGCCCCAATCAGCATCTGAATAGTTAAGAAGATCAATATGTGTGCCATTTGGATACCAAAGTCCTAAGGTTCTAGTGCCACTAAAATATCTAAAAATTCGTTTTACGGTACTGAGATGAGATTTTTTAGGACTTGATTGAAATCTAACACATAAACACACACTAAACATGGTATTATTTTTATTAGCAGTTAAATAGAGAAGTGATCCAATCATACCTCGATATTTTGTGACATCAAAGGAAGTACTTTGATCATCCTTATCTAATTTTACGGATGTACTCATGGGAGTGTTCATAGGCTTCAAGTCATCAATTTTGAACCTCTTAAGCATGTTCAATATATACTTATTTTGATTGATGAATATACCATCTCTAGTTTGCTTAATTTGGAGACCAAGGAATAACTTGAATTCTCTTATCATACTCATTTCATATTCCATACTCATGAATTTTTAGAATTCTTCACAAAGATGGATATTAGTAGCACCAAATATAATATCATCAATATAGATTTGAACAATAATCATGTCATTCTTTTGAGTTTTGACAAATAGAGTAGTATCCGTTTTTCCTATTGAAAAACCATTTGAAAGTAGAGATTTGCTAAATATTTCATACCAAGCCCTTGGAGCTTGTTTTAAACCATAAATAGTTTTTCTAAGTTTGAAAATATAGTCCGAATACTTGTGATCTTTAAAGTCGGGCGGTTGCTCTACTTATAATACCTTTTGATGGATCACCAATAATAAGTTCTTTTGGATGAGAGGGAATAAACCTCCATAATTTTGGTAGAGTGAGATCATTTGACGCTTCAGTAGGTTCTTATTTACTTGATTGAACATTTGCTTCTTCCTTGTGTTCTTCTTTTGGATCATTATTTGTTCGAAGGAAGTCTCCAATCCTATATCATTAGCAATACCTTTCTCACGNTTTTAAACCATAAATAGTTTTTCTAAGTTTGAAAATATAGTCCGAATACTTGTGATCTTTAAAGTCGGGCGGTTGCTCTACTTATAATACCTTTTGATGGATCACCAATAATAAGTTCTTTTGGATGAGAGGGAATAAACCTCCATAATTTTGGTAGAGTGAGATCATTTGACGCTTCAGTAGGTTCTTATTTACTTGATTGAACATTTGCTTCTTCCTTGTGTTCTTCTTTTGGATCATTATTTGTTCGAAGGAAGTCTCCAATCCTATATCATTAGCAATACCTTTCTCACGATCAAGAGGATTAGTTTCATAAAAAATAACATGGATATATTCTTCAACGACTAGAATTCTTTTGTTAAAGACTCTATAAGTTTTGCTAGTTGATGAGTAACCTAGAAAGATCAATATCGGATCTTGAATCAAAATTTTCCAAATTTTTTTTTGTATTTAAAATAAAGCCTTTACACCCAAAAATTTAAAAATAACCGATATATGAAATTCTATTTTTTCAAAATTCATATGAGGTTTTAATTTTCTTTTGACTAACTAAAACTCTATTTACAATATAGAAAGTGGTGTTGACGGTTTCGGCCCCAAAATATTTTTGCATGCTGTTTTCATTTAGCATAATCTTAGCCATTTCTTACAATGTGAGATTTTTCCTTTCTATTATACCATTTTGTTGAGCAGTTCTAGGAGCCGAGAAGTTATGTTCATATCCATTTTTATTGTAAAATTTGTCAAAGCAAAATTATCAAATTCTCCACAAAGATCACTTCTAATAGTTGTAATATAGTATCCTTTTTCATTTTGAACCTTTTTGCAAAAATGTTTTAAAGCATTCAAAGCTTCATCTTTGTGGTTTAAGAAAAGAATCTAAGTGAATCTAGATAAGTCATCGACAATGAGAAGACATAATGTTTTCCACTGAAATTAACAGTTCTAGAAGGTTCAAAAAGATCTATGTGGAGTAGTTGAAGTGGTTTTATGGTCGAATAATAAAATTTAAGTTTAAATGAGTTTTTTACTTGTTTACCAAATTGATAAGTATCACAAATTTTATCTTTATCAAGCTTTAAATTTGGTGAACTTTTGACAAAATAATTTTTGAAATTTTTTGAAAGAAGATTCATGCTAACATGGCCTAATCTCCTATGCCATAACCAAGTATCCTCATTTAAACTTGATAAACATTTTTCATCACTTTCAAATTCGATATCTATAATATACACATCCTTGCTACGGCTTCCTATAAACATTACCACTTTTGATATAGCATCTTTAATAAGACATTTAGAAGAATCGAATTTAATATGATAGCCTTTATCACATAATTGACTAATACTAAACAAATTATGTTTGAGGTTATCTACCAATAACACGCTTTCAATAGAAGGAGAAGAATGATTACCAATGTTTCCTATTCCAATAATTTTTTTCTTTTGCATTATCTCCGAATGTGACATGACCTCCATCCTTTACTTTGAAGTTTGATAGTAACGTTCGATCCTCGGTCATGTGTTTTGAGCATCCGCTATCCAAAAACTATTTGCTCTTCATCTTCGTTGGTTCCTACAAAAATAATTCATTTTTTGATCTTTGGTACCCATACAAGTTTGGGTTCTTGGTAGTTGGTTTTAATGGATTCTCAAATCCACTTATTTTTACTTTCAAAGTGTAGCCTCTTTTCGGTTAGACAATGCAATATGTCCATTTTTATTGCAATAACTACATGTAGCTTTTTAAGGAGTGTTTGAGACTTCGACAAATAGATTTTTGTAAGATTTTTGTTTTAAAGATAATCGATATCTAATTCCTCATGTATCAAAAATACACTTTTGATCACCAATCATTAAATCAAAATTCTTCCTACCTTGAGTGAATTTATAAATAATTTTAGTTAAGTCTTCAACTTTTTCTTTCAAGAAAGAATTTTTTTTAATCAATAAGTCATGATCAACATTTTTCTTTTGAGTTTCTAAAATTTTCTTCATTTCAACTTTCAACAAATAATGTTTCTTTTTAAGAATAGAGTGATTTAGAGAAAGTTTTTTTAAATTCCTCAAGAATTTCATCATAAGAAGTAAATAAATCATCATATGAACATTTTTCAATAGAGTTTACCTCATCTTCGATTACCATGAAGCAAATGTTTGCAATTTCTTCATGAGTATCATTTCCATCACGATCATCATCGTCGCTTTCATCCCTTATCGCTTGAAGTGCCTTTTTCTTGGTATTTCTCTTCTTGTTTGGGCAATCGATTCTCTTGTGATCGGGTTTGTTATAATTATAGCAAATAATGTTTTTGCTCATTTCTTCACCATTTTCATCTTTCTTTTGGAATCTCCATATATATCCAAATCCTCTCCATTTTTTTTAACAAGAATAACTAGATTATCGAGCTATTCATCACTCATATTTTCACTTGTAGTTTCTTCTTCGATTTGCCGATTTAAGAACAATTTGACACTTGGGAGCTTCATTTGATTCCTCTTTGCTTTTCCTCGTTTTCTCCATAGTCTCGGCGTTGTTGAGCTCATATGTCATCGACGTACTATAAAATTCTTCCAAATGATATGCGTTGATATCTTTGGTATTTGTTATCAACATCCTTAATGGGCATCATTCTTCCGATAGTGACCTGAGCATTTTACTTATAAGTTCGTCGTTAGTAAATTTTCGATCAAAACTTTTGAGGCCATTACAATATCGGTGAAACAAGTAATCATGTCAACAATGAGTTCATCTTGTTTCATGAAGAATTTTTAAAATTCTTTAACCAAGAGATTCATTTTAGATTCTTTTAGTTACTAGTACCAACATGAGTAACTTTCAATGCATGTTAAGTGTCATATGCGGAGTCACAGATGCTAATACGATTAAACTCATTTTTATCTAAGGCGCAATAAAGTAGATTTTTGGTTTTGACATTCAATGATAATTTTCTTTTATAATCTTTATCATATTACTCTTTAGATTTTGGAATGGTTTTATTGGGTTGGCAATAAATTCTAATCGTCTTGGAAGGCACATAAGGACCATATTCAATAACTTCCCAAATATTATAATTTGTTGATTGAATGTATATCGTCATCCTAACTTTTCAATAATTATAATGCGTTCCATCAAAGAAGGGATGGCAATTAGTAGAATTTCCGTCAAGATTTTGAATATTGTAGTTAGTCATTGCTCTAGATTGTAGAATCTTAATTTATTAAACGAGCACCTTGCTCTGATACCAAATGAAGGCCCAATAATGGCTAACCAAGAGGGGTGAATATGTTTTTAAAACTTTTTTGAAGAATTAATCTAAATTCAAGCAAGTAAAAACTAAATATATTAATTCAAATAATAAACACAAATATAAAAGTGACAATTAAAAGGAGAGAGAATGCAAACAATATAATTGTGGAGGTTCGATTCAAAGCAATTATCTACGGCACGAGCAATGCCTTTTCACTATGTTGATTGACTTATGGTGCAATCCAACCATTTACAACGTTTCAGGGGACTTACAAATAAGGAGCATCGATCCTTATATAATATTAAGTTTTACAGGATC
>CAIGRH010137062.1:0-13230 GCA_903798295.1 Fraxinus nigra | reverse complement strand
CACCTCTCCCCCCTTCAATCCAATAATAAAAGAGAGAATTATTAGAGACATACGTAATTCAGTTTTAATTTATTTTCATATTGTTTTTATTAGGGAACTGTCATCAGAGATCGGATTCAAGAACAAATAAGAACTAAGAATATAAGAGGACTCTTGTATGATAGAGAAGAGGACGACAATGATGACTATCATTACAGTGACAGCAGTGAAGAAGAGTAATACTACGATGAGGATGAAGAACCATCCTCACCATCTTACTACATGTAATTGTCTTGTAGAAAGTGGGCATGAACATAGTTTTCTTTGCGTAAACTCTAATCTGAGTTTGAATTTGGATGTATATTAATACTAAGTGCCGACACTCTTTAATTTATTTTGTGGTTTGTTACATGATCATTTTCANAATTTGGATGTATATTAATACTAAGTGCCGACACTCTTTAATTTATTTTGTGGTTTGTTACATGATCATTTTCAACAATACATTCACACAATAAAATATTCTACACGTATAAAAAAAATTTCCTAATTTTTAACAATACGTTTTTTTTTAATAACACATTCTCCTAAAAATTACTATTCAAAACTCTTTTTTTATACCAAAATGGTTGTCAAACAGGCTCTAATGATCTTTGTTTCTTTTGGACTCGAGGTGTCGCAAAAAGAAAAATGGATTTATGAAGCAAATATTGATGGAGAAAATTCCATTTCATTTTTGTGGTAGGGTTTGATATTCATTGTATAATTCTTTCACTACATGGTATTGGTAAAGATGCAGCACTATAAAACTACAAAAGGTACGTTTTTGCTGGTGACATTTTTAATATCAGCGCCACAGCAGCTTCAATACAACACACTAGCTCATAGCAAAAATATTGAAGGAATGATGAAAGGCTATTGCCATGAGGAAAAACACTAACATCGTTAAATCATGATTCATGAATACAATTGGTCTGATTATCCAAATAGAAACACACACACAGAGGTTCAGTTTTAAAACATAATGGAGGGAAGTTTTCAAATGAACAATCAAGAAGTAGAATGAGACAACTTGCATCGGTTGAGCTAGTACAAGTTAAATTGTGCCCCAAAGTTGGTTTCTCGTTGGCGACCATGTAATCCAGTTTCGTTTTTGAAAGAGAATTTTATCAATTGCAAATTCACATTTTTCGAACATAAATTTAAAATCTAGAATATGTGAACTCGGCTATTGCCCAGATTTTAGACACAATACTAGCTTGGTGCAGCTTAAAAAACCATTATAGAATGAATTCCCAGCACAGGTCCAGGTGAATAAATTGCCTCGGATCACTAGATAAAACGTAGTGTGTCACAAAATGTAGTAGAAAAAGTAATGAGAAAGAAAAGGACAAATCAAAAGAAAAATGGTGTATATCCCCAAACCAGATTCGGATAATCATTGACAGCTTAAATCAATGTGTCCACAAAATGACCTGGCACTGGCCACTTTGACTGGGTGAAAACAGCATTCTTCTGAAGAATGGTACATCAACAAAATTTTCAACTATCAAAATTTTCAACTCTCGAGTAACAGAAAAGACACTGCACAAAGTCTTTAAGCATTGGATTACAAAGTTGAATCAAAACATATTCTGGAGGGAGACCCAGTCTTGGAATTGGTCATACTAGCAGCTTGAAGCCTGAAGGACGACTGTTGCTCACTACTCAGTGAGAAAAACCACTTCCTAACACAATTGGCAGCATTGGATTGGCTTAAAATTGCTGTAGTTTCATCTTTATTTTCCACAAGTTCTTCAAACTTGATAGGAATAACACCAAATAAAGCATTTAATGTTGCCAATTGAACGGAAATGCTCAATTTATCAGAAGTGCTGCAAAAAAATGAAGACAGCCAGCTTCTCAATTTCTCAACTCCAGTATCCTCGTATCCACGAGTACTGACTCCAAGCCTGCATGGTGGTAATCAAGTAAATAAATATTTCGATAAAATGCATAACATGAAATGATAACTCCCATAAAGGACAACATAACGAAAAGAAGCATGGGTGACTAACAATGGACAGGACAACATTCTCAATACCACCACAACGTTCACTAAGAAATCGCTTTGCCGCTAACAAATTAAATGTCTTTCTTACGCGCCGTCGGAAAAAAAAAAGGTCTTCTTGAGCACCTTTAACCATACCTACATAGTAATCCACACATCTCGTATCGAGGATATTTCGTTCAAGTGAATTTATGGGAGGTAGCTTACAGTAGTGGCTGGGTTAAGTTTGAGGATTTCAATAATGTAAGCTTGAATATAAAGCAATCAGGTAAAAGAGGAGCGATTTGGATAGAGTGAGAGGGGAGAGCAAGATGGTGGTTACTGGTTAGTGATACGTAGGGATATAGGTGCAGGATTTTACAACAGATGACAATTAGCATTGTACACAGCATATGATGCATAAATTTTAGAATCTGAATTTATGGTTCACCAACCAAGATATGGAAATAACCATTCGCAATCATGCTATGATGCATGCATTAGCACATAATCAATAATATCTTAATGTTAACACTCGCATGCAACAACATACCTCCCAAGCTGACCAAGAAGTGTGATGATAGCAATAGAAAAACATCCCAGGACATGTGCTTCTAACAATACCCATAGTTGACAGACTATGTTGTCAAATGTCCAATCCCAGCCCTGCATATCAAGAGAGAAAATAGGCACATAGTGAAACATGCATCATTTTAAAGGTATGCATAAGAAAGGAAAGTAAAAATGGCAATTGTAAGGACCAAAAAAATCTGCCTAGCACATACAGAGAGAGGAGGAATATAGTTAGACATGTATCATTTTCAAAGGTATGCATAATTAAGAAAGTAAAGTACTCATTACAATCTTAAGAACCAAAGAACTGTGATGAAAATATTAACTTTTTGTTCCATATGGAATTATGTAAACCTAATCCCACGGTCCCACCAGCTACCCCTTTCAACTAAAAAGAAAAAATGAAAAAGTATGGGATCCACTGATCCACCAAAGAAAGAAGTAGGAAATAGAAGTGAAATTTAATTCAAAGAATCATATCAGCCTGCCGAGCAACATTTTCCTAAATCATGAACACCTATACGGTGAAAGAGATAAATAATAGGGCTGATATATTTTAAGGCAGCATAGCAAATCATAAATTGTGTACAAGGTCATCAGCAAACCAAGTAACACACTCCCTAAATCCATGTGAACCTTAACACGCACACGCGAGCACACACACAAACAAGAAAGAAAAGAGAAGAGAAGAAAAGAATGCAAGGCAGAATACACCTTATAGCAAAAGGTCCACAAGGAAAATCTTCTAATTTTAACTTTCATGCATGAAGTTTCAAAATTTGTTCCAAAGAACAAAAATACGACATCTGAATCATTACTGTGCAACACCATCTTTTCATTCAAAGCATCAGAATCAATTCATTTGAATTCAGTTTTAGTTCTCACTATAGTTATCGATATAAAGGTTCAATGATTCCATCACCAGTTCAAGAGAGGGAGAAAGAATGAAGATCAACTTCTCTCAAGCAAGCCATAAATTTATGCATAAAATTCTCCTGGCAACTGCAACAAGGCAAAGGCAGCTAAGAAATAAAACAAAACGGGCTTCATTTTTTAAGCTTCTTATTACCTGCAGGAGTCCCACTAAAATACATCATAACCTAAAAGAAATCTTGCATGCCATTTCGTGACCACTTGCACATTATTTTATATTGTCATTTTATATTGTCCTTTGATCCTTCCAAAATCTTTTATTTTTTGTGACACCGACAGTACCATCTTACAAAAATGAACTTAATTATTTCCTAATCCTGAATCGTATATTCCTTTGTGAATGTACAACACTCCTGATAAACGATGAGATTCATGAGATGACTAAAATTCGAAGAAGATACCATTGAGCCCCTGTTTGTCCACCATTAATCAAAAACATTGTTTGCTACAGTAAGATTCTCCACCACACATTCACCCAATAAAATATTCTACATACAAACCAATAAAGTTACTTTAAATTTCAACCACGCATTCTCCAAAAAATACTATTCATTACATCATCTCTCCCAATAATGGGAGACACACACACCCTGAAAGTTCAATTTTCTCACACCAGAAAAATGCAAGACCAGAAATCAAGTTCAATAATAGCAGGAAAATTTGGAAAATACTATTCATGAAGTACAATCCTGATTAGAAACAACAATGACAATTTTATCATAGCCTAGTTAAATTTCAGAAGATGCCAAAATACATTAGACTTTAAGAAAATAAAAAGGATTTCCAGAAGAAAGGGAGGGAGGATTCTTACCATGGAATAAGCTACGAGCTCAAATAATGAAAGAATATCAATGGAGTTGCGTAAAACTTCATCAGAAATTGAACGTGAGAGAACAGCCTCTCCATGGATTGAAACTTCTTCAGCTTTCTCCTTCTGGAACCATGATTCAGGAACTAACAATTTCACTAATTCAAATGAATTCTCTGGCCAAACACAAGCTCCAGCACACTTCTGTAGCTTATCCAACAGCAGTGATGCAACATCCTCCATAGAAACAGAACCCTCAAAAAATGGGCACTTGCTACATGACCAGATTTTAGATGGAGTGTCGACTAAGGATTGAGAAAAAGTGGAAACAGTTGAACAATTCTGCTTCTCAAGTAACACAACCAAAGATTTTACAACTGTCATTGCAACACTGTACTGATCTATGTTAAAATATTTGGACCCACATAGATGGGCAAAAATATGAAGAATGGTCAGCAACACCGAGTCAAATTTCACCATCAATAAAATATTGCATGAAGTCTCACAAACAAAACCAATGTGGTCAACCGCCTTACATAATGATGCTAATAAAATAGCACCAGCAACCAATAAGTGAGATGAAGCAACTTCAACAGACATTTTGACATTATCATTTATAACAGGGTTCATTTCTGGGACACATTCAAGCATTGACTCAGAAGATAAATCACCACAGACCAAAACTTTTCTCTGTAAAAGGAAATCCTCGATGAGATCAAGCAGTTCAAATAAGTTACATGATTCCATAAATATCCTTCTTAAGTCCACATCTGACAGCACTGCATGGAAAACCATTAATCTAATTAGTATGTAATAGAAGAATGAAATAATGTCACGAGTTCAAGAAATTCAAGAATGCTAATACAAGATCGCACACCTGCAAGAAGGCGTTCAGAAAAAGTATCCAAGGAGGCCACTGAATCATTGCTAACCAAGTTTATGGAGTTTTCCATTTCACACTCCGAAATTCTATGCAATAACAATGAGAAGACCACGGAGACCTTCTCTCTGGAAAGAGAAAAGAAGGGAAGAAAAATTAATCAACTTCATATTTGTGGCTTGTAACACAGAACATCAAACAATGTGCCAGTGAGGTTGACAAAAACATGAGAAGTGATCACCAAGAAGAACTTGTAAAAGCATAACACTGAAGCATCGTATACAAAATGAGGATGTTTTGCAGGATTTGTTAATAAATTTATGGACTCGATGAATTTACATAATGAACAAAGTATTCATGAATTTGAAACTTCTATGTAAAACCGTTATAAAAGGTGGGCCAAAATGATTTCGATCCACAGATCACAACTAACTCAACATAGCATTTGGAAACATCAAAGTAATTAAATGTGTTGTCTACCAACTCATGACAAGTCACTTACTTAGAAGAAAGACTTTCAGCCTTCAAACGAGAAAACACAATACTCGGAAGGAAAGAATCTGCTGAAAAGAGAAGCGAGTACTGAGACATATAACATTTGATAGTCTGTAATATCCTACAAATGCTGCTGTTGTCATTGTTATCAGAAAAAACAACACAATATTTTGGACCATTGTCACACGCAGACGCAACCATGTCTTCACTAAATACCGTTGACTTCTTGTTTCCACAATTAGATTTAACTGATATCCCCAACTTCCCACTCAACACGTTGATCTGGTGACAAGCATTGCTCACATGAGCAACATCCAAGTCACCTTTTTCATTGCCAGTTAGATTTTTTGATGTATCAACATGATATTCATTAGACTGCAATTTGGATATGCAAAAGCCATTATGTTTCAACTTATTGGAATCCATTTCCACGTCAAGGGCATCAACGTTACAACTTGGTGCCAGATTTTCCTTCAAATGTGATAATCCCTTGTACAAACTCTCTTCCACCAGCATCTTGGAATTATCTACTTCAAGTGCCCCATTTTCCTGAAACTCAATCTCGGGTAAAGTGGGGGATAGAGGTGTTGCAATAGCTGCACGGTAAGATTTTTCATCGATGTCATTATCCAAGTCAAGCAACTTCATATGGTCATGATTTGCCAGCTCTTCAAAATCTAGCGGTATGTATTGATTGTTTATTAAGAAATTATCCATTCCATCCTTACAATCTCGATCAGCTTGAGCTAGATTATAGACAGGTGGTGAATCATGCATACAGACATCAAACTCTCTAATTTCTAAATTATTGACCACGCTTTTTCCCTTGCTAGCATCATGAACAGGATGGATAACTATTGCTTCCTCATAAGAAGATTTTCTCTTCTTGTGACGTCTAACATGCTTTCCGCAAGAATTTCCTTGCACATTCTCCTCTATGGGTTCATCCCTTTGACCACTGAGTATACCATGAAGTAAAGAGAGCTTCTCAGATACCTCCTGATGCAACTTCTGACCCCTAGAATACAAATTTTCAATGGACTCAATCGCTTCAACATTTCTTTTCCTCTTCTTACAATCCCCAGCTCCCCTTTCAGCATCATTGCCTTTAATAGGACTCCTAACACTGTCTTCTGCTATTGCAGCAAAGTTCAGATTGTACCTTTTTCTTGTCTCACCAGACAATCTGGATATAGTTGGTTCTAGGATTGAATCATTTGATGTATACTCTGATAGTTTAGCTGATGAGGTGAAAGTAATATAACCTCTGTCCTGTGAGCCCACGAATGGTCTATCAGAAAAAGATGCCGAACTGGAATTTATGGCAGAATTCTGTAACATTTTTCTGTTGGAAACTCTACACAGAGGCTCCAATTTAGAATCTATACCTGATACACAAAGAGGATGCATGGAAGTAGTGCGTTCTATGTTTTCCTTCAATGGGTCAGAACCCATCACCGGTGTGCTGGCCGCAGAGCTAGGCTTAGTAACAATCTCATTTTTTTCATCATATTGCATCTGATAGGGGTTCCACCCAATATGTTTTCTTGTGAAGCTCAAGTTGCTAATCTGTAAAATACAAACACCTCATTCAGTAACAGAAGGATCTAATTCTCATTCAAAAACCAAAGTATTTCTAATTAACGATCATTAGAAAGAGCGAGAAGAAAGGTTAAGCACTACAAATTAAAGTATGCATACAACCTCAATATTCATGACATACCAGTAAAAAAAAAGGTTCGGGTGATATCACTTCACTTCATGCCAAAAATAAACTGAGGTTCAAGTTGCAATGTCGATGTGTGATTTATTTCTACTCTGACCAACCATCTGACATATTCTTATAAAAATCCCCTAGCAGGAGTTAAAAGTAACTAAAACCACAAACACAATTGTTATACTCAGGCGGAACTGGAATCAGAAGTTAGGGTGGGATAAAATTTAGAAAAAGTTGCAAACTCCTATGCAAAATATACCTTTGTAAGCCTTTGTATGCATGAGCCTACCTAATACTAGTAATTTTCATAAGCTTAGATGCATATAGTTTGAAAAATGATAACTCTTTGAATCCTCTGCATTTACAAGTGATTCCATGGCATCTGAGTTGATATTGAAAGTTTGGCTGTGCATTAAAAAAATGAATGATGCATGATAATAATAAAGAAAAGAGATGACAATTGACAACATTCTTGTTCGACATATCCGTTTGAAATTCCTCAAATACACATAAAATACATAAAAAAATAGACAATAAATTAATCAAAAGCAGCCAAAACCCACAATAACATGTTAATGACCATAGCTCTGAAGACGGTCAACTTAATACACAGTCCTACACTGGACAACAAGATTGAAGTGCAAAACAATCAGTGTGTCCAGGATTGAAGTGAAATAACAATTATTCTCTTTTGATTTCATCGTGTTAATGTTTTCAACACAATTATAATGCGGTACTTTGTTTCTTGACAGCCAATCTATATGACATATCAATTGTCCTTGTAATGAAATCGGAGGTGCAACAGACAATGTTAAGAAGATGCCATCAATAATCAATGCAAATAATGCTTCACAATTTTACTTCCTCATGCATCACATTACCACCAGGCTAACAAATCTCACTAAATTACTATGAAATATCTTCATAATGTCTGCAATTGTACATTACTAACGAGAAGATTCCAGGGTGCAAAACAAGACACAACAAAGATAATGAGAAAAAAAAAATTACATATGAAATTGGGGGATTTTGAAAAAAAAAAAAAATCACATGGAAGGGATTATTGTGCATCTGCTGAGAGACTGTTCCGTGCATTTTGTAACAGATGAATTGCAGATTTTTTTAAGGAAATAGCATAAATATGTTATTTTCTCTAATTTCTCTTCATTATATTTTTTACATAATCAAGACAGAAAGCACACAAGAAATTCATTATCTAATAATAAAAATAAGCACTCCCAACTAAAATAGGTGTATTACGCACATATAAAAATCCTAGTATGCCTTCACAATAATAAATGCAGAAACCATCAATTTCTAAAGCTCATTAGTAGATGAAAATCTTCTTTCAGCAATTCCAATAGCTTATTATATAAAAATCTTCTTCAAAGGTTAACATATACTAACGAATCGAAGCCTCTAAAGATTAATTTTATATAAAATAGCAAAAGAATTTATATGTCAGGCGGAGTCTGGAAGCTGAGATGAATTTCATTTTTGTGAATGTTACCCTGCAGTAGAGGGGCCATAAGAGGGACAGGTTTTAAGTAGGTAGCCCTTCTTGGGCTGCACCCTTGAATATACTAGCAGTTAATAAACACAACTGAGCTACTTATTATAAGAAAATACCCCAAATTTCAAAAGAAATGAAGATTAAAATTATGGTAAAAGGAAACTAACCTTTTCCACCTCATCTATACCTTCATTGCTGTGTAGGAAACTTTCATTCAATGCATCCAAGCGCTGTTGGAATTGAAGAGACTCCTGCTTTAGTTGAAATAATTCCTGGCGTAGCATATTACTGCGAGCTATTTCAGCTCTTGCAACTTTTTTGGCATGCTTTACAAGCATCTTTTCAAACTTCAGCTGTTTCTTTAACAGTTTTGTAGTAGCAGTTTCAGAAATCACTTTACTATATTCAGAAAGCAGAGAATTGGCAAATTTTCTACAAGGAACAAGTTCCTGCAACTCCTTTTGTAATTGCTCTATCCTTTGCTTATTGTCTTCTAATTCTCGAGATAGTTGATCGGATCTATGCTTTCCATTTATGGCCTCTTTTTTATGCGCTTCAGCAATTTTCCTCTGTTTTTCTGCTTTCTTCATCTCCGAATCTGCACGCTTTTTTTCCCAGGTAATGGTATGATCTCTCTCCACAAGTTTTTTCTCCAATTCTTCATACATTAAACATCTTGACTTCATTGTTTCCAAACAATGCTCATCTTTTCCTTCTACATTTCTCGCGGTTATTTGCCTCTCAGAGAGGTTAAAGGGAGCTGTAACCAACGTCCTGGGGGACTTGTGTTCATATGTGCCCTTCTCTAGTTTTTCAGCCCTTTTCCTTTCCTTTACCAATATTTGAGACAATTGCTGCACTCTACCCTTTTCATCCATAGCCTTCTTCAAATTCATTTCCGCAAGTTTCCTTAGCTCTTCAGCTTTGGCCATTGCCAAATCTGCACGTTTTCTTTCTTGAATTGTGTTTTGTCTCTCTGATTCAACTTTCTTATTTGCTTCTTCAGTTTCAGACATCTTGGATGCCAACTTTGATTTTGCATCATTAATTTCAGTTTTTAATTTATCCCACTGAAGTCTACTTTCCTCAGCTTTTTTCCTTTCAATATCAGCTAGCTTCTTTGCATTAATAACCTTCGTTTTTTCCGCATTTATTTTCTTCATAGCTTTCTCAGCTTTCTTCTTCTCCATCTCAGCATTCTTTTTCTCCAAATCAGCTCTTACCATCTCTTTGTCTAGAAGTTCCTTAAGTCGGCCTATCTCTGTCTCTGCAGCAGCAAGACTTTTTTGAGGTTGCAATGCTACCCCATCTGCCTCTTGAGTTGCTGCATTACCATTCTGCCGCAATGAAAGTAACTCAGCCTTTAGAGCATAGACCTCACTCTCCAGAGAAACCCGCATTGTAGATTCTTTTTCTTTCTCATCTTTCTCCTTTCTAGCCTGCAGTTTCAGACCCTCTAATGCTGGAGAAAAGAGAGATGATATTACAACCAGAAAATATTGTTGAAGAAACGTTTTATTAAAAATTTTAGTCATTCTTTCTATACCAAATTTAAGTTATTTTGTTCTTTACACAATCTCCACCAGATTGGCATCTTATATTTCTGATACCCTTTTTTAACTCCTAAACATTTCAAAAATTTCAAGAACCGAATTATTATTTGTCATTACTCATTTAAAAATTAACAAGAAATGCAAATGAAGTGCAAAGATAAACATTGATTTTTACCTTGTTTAAGAACTTTATTTTCTTTTTCAATCAAATCAAATTTTTCATTGACCATGGAGATGCCTTCTCGAAGAGCATTTCGACGAAGTTCAAGCTTTGAGTACTTCTCCTGAAGCTTTAAATACTGCTTTTTCCACTGCAAACACACACACCAGAATACAAAAAGAATGCCAATAATTGCATTTCTTGGATATCTAGTAAATAAAATAAAAGCAAAAGTGAGAAAAACAAATAAGTTACCTCAGTGCAACAGGGGTTGGTGGAAGGTTCATTTTTTACCGTCGCCACAATTTCCACCATCTCTACATAAACAAAATTTGAATCTCTAAGTCAGATTTTCATAATAGCTCAGAATTGAAATTAAGATTCAAGTAAAGGGGTAGAATAGAAAACACGAGACACTGGACACACGATGGAGTGTGAGTAGATGCATTAGTACATAAAGTTCATCGGGAACACTAAGGGCCTGTTCGACAAGGCTTCTGCTTCTTGTAAAAGCGTTTCCTCATAGAGCTACCTTAATTGATATTTGAAAACTAATTTCTAAAAGAATTTCCTCTTCCGAAGAGCTTTTAGAGGAAGCAACATTCGGGCAGCTTCCTCTAGAAACTCTTCTAACTAAAAAAATCACTTTTATAACATTAACCAAAAGGTCCAAAAGTAGATTTCGGATAACAAAGCTTCTTTTGACTTCACAAAAGTCATGCCAAACAGGCCCTAAATACAATAGGAAAGGAAAACAAGATTAGAGAAATTCGAAAATACTAAACTTGTTTAGTTTTAGCTGAGAAAGTTGGTAGAAAAGTAATTTTCAATATGAGGAATTCCTTTTATTTGATTAAGGGGCAGAACCAGGAATTTACAACTGGGAGGCTTTAAATATTTTATACAGTAAAAGAAAACCCCAGATCCACCAACAAGGTTAAACCAAACATTTATCATAAGAAACCCTCTATAAAAAGTCATCCTATCAAACATAAATTTATAAGCAGGGAAATTCAAAAAGCGAGAAATCAAACAAAAGAGTATTAGATAATGATTTAAAGAGAGACTATTATACATTTCTTGCTCATGAAAAAGGCAACCATAATCTAATTTATAAATTAATCACTCTAATTAAAAAGTAGTTAGTCATGCTTCACTACAAGAGTTGGCACAAATCAGCTTTATGTACAAATGAAAATTTTGTTATCATGATACTTATTAAAAAAAAATATGCAAGCTAAAATAAAACAGTAACACGATGGAGGAAATAACCAATGAATGTGAGCGTTTCAACTGCAATAATGTGTATATCATTTCAATTATATTCTCAAGGCCCCTAATCAAATAAAGAACCTCAATCAAAGCTAGCACAATTTTAACTGAACTTTAAGCATAACATTATAAATTGCAAACATAGCATCAAACCCACAGAACACACACACAAAAAAAATAATATTAATTAATTAACTCCAGCTGGCTTCATGAAAAGCCCAGCATCATTCATGCGACTTAAGCCTTTATAATTAACTTATGGTGCAAGAAATAAGTAAAATCAGCCAAAAAAATGACGAATTAGCAATAAATACTAACAGTCAAGAAGCAGAAATGCAATTGGAAGATAAAGATTCCTACTTTGACTGGAGTTTGATTTTGAGCGGAAGATATCAAGAACAGAGATCTGGGATTTTGGGAAGTGTCAAAGTGGGGTTTCAGACTGCATTTTTTATTCAGGTTGAGATTTGGGGCTGGACTTTGGGCTTATTAATACCTTCATTTATTATTTAGGGCTTGGCTGCATTTATATCATTAACCCCTGTCAGTAGAGAATCCAGAATTGGAGGTAAGGTAGGGCGTATGTGACATTTAACTTTCGACGGTCAACAGTCGTGATAACGAGCTTGTTTATTAATATTTAATTAAATAATTTGAAAAAATCATAACTCATAGACGACAACTACCTTAGTAGTATTTCTATTCAAAATTACACGGAAAAATGATGTTCCCAAAAAACTCCATTAAACGTCCAAAGAAAGGGTTTTATCTTCAATTTGAAATTTTTCTACGGACCCAAAAAATAAAGACTACAAAATTTGCTCATGCAAGACAAAGTTAAAATTGGAGCTTTTGAGCTATATATTCATGAGTAAATAAATTGTTGCACTCTGGTTATTGGTTAAAATGGACAAATAATCAAATTCTATTATATTTTTGTAAAAATTACTCAATTTCCAAGCCATATTTTTTAGCTTACAATCTGGAAAACGACAAAGAATCTTTTTTTTTTTTTTTTAAATCTCTACCACCCATCATACTGATTTTACTCAAAAAAAAAAAAAGAAGGAAAATAAGCATCTATTTTCATGAACTAAACAGACACATTGACAATCACAATTATAGTCAAAACTCATAACTCATAATTCATAAATGATAAATAAAAAATGAACTAGAGTTTTAAAGAACAAAAATAAAAAATAAAAATAAATAAAAAAAAAGGAAGAAGAGAGGCAAGAGGTTCATCGCTCACGAGTCACGAAGTTAGCAGCAGGCAGGGGCGGATCCAGAGCACTTGTGTTGTGGGGTCGAAAATGAG
>CAIGRH010137053.1:0-16846 GCA_903798295.1 Fraxinus nigra | reverse complement strand
GGTAGAAATTAAAATCAGATTAAAATTGAAAATATAGTCGTTATTGTTGATTTTTATTAGACGGGTAGGACCCAATAACGACCATATTTTCAATTTTAATTGGATTTTAAGCCGTACCAAACAGGCTATGTGTTTTGAATTTATTTTAGGTTTTTTTTTTTAATTTCATAAAATATTTGAAATTGATGCAAATTTTCCCACTTAAAACACATTTCCCCTATTTAAACCGCCCTTCCATTATCACTCTTAAGTTCTTAACAGATCATCAAATTCAAGCCCTCAATTTCTCTCGCTTGCTATTTCTCCCTCTGCCTTTACATACATACCTGTCTATATCACCATCTCGTAACGTAACAACTCCACAATGCGTGAAATCTTGCATATCCAAGGAGGCCAATGCGGCAACCAGATCGGCGCCAAGTTATGGGAGGTCGTGTGCGCGGAGCACGGGATTGATTCCACCGGAAGGTACAGCGGCGACAATGATTTGCAACTCGAACGCGTGAACGTGTACTACAATGAAGCTAGTTGCGGAAGGTTCGTCCCACGCGCAGTCCTCATGGACCTCGAACCTGGAACGATGGACAACGTCAGATCGGGGCCGTACGGGCAGATCTTCCGGCCGGATAACTTTGTTTTCGGGCAGTCGGGAGCCGGAAATAACTGGGCAAAGGGGCATTACACTGAGGGAGCAGAGCTCATTGATTCAGTTCTCGATGTGGTGAGAAAAGAGGCTGAAAATTGTGATTGCCTCCAGGGTTATATTTACGAACACTAATTCTATAAATATTTTTTTTTTCCAGCGTTTTTTTTTATTTGTGAAGATGGTTTGTGTCTTACAGTAGTAAATAATTTTAAATTAGTATGGTAAGTGAAATATGAATATACATCTGTGTGCAAGTAGTTTTCTGAAGTGGTCTTGAGTGTCCCTTTTTAGTTGATCCGGTATTTTGAGGATGAATCTCTACGTTTCATCAAATTATTATTAATTATTACCTTACCTTGATTTTGCAAGTGATATCGAAATTATTTTTTCTACTTTCAAATGGTTACTAGATAGTATTAAATTCACGCTTTTACATATAAATTTTGGAGCGTTCTATGGAGAGTTGAGTTGATGTTGCAATTTTGTGTTGTTCCACTTATCTATTTATTCATCTATTTTCAGTTTTTCTTATTTTTATGTTTTTTAATCTTGAGTTGAAGTATAGGAGTATGAATTTAATGCATGTGTGGTAAATCCGTAAATGTAGTCTGTTTGCATTTTGTATCTGAAATCCACATTTGTGTATCCACCATATTCAAGACCTAAAAATCTTTCAGTATTTTCACTTTTTCCATTTCACTAATTTGTGTTAGTTTGGATATTTGAAATGGCATTTGAGAATCGGTTGTACGGCATATGCATAATAATTTATTTAATGATTTACATACACGCAATGTAAACTTCCCCACTCTCTTTTTGATATCTCATCTACATGTAAACCATTATATAACTCCTTATGTACAAGTAGAATTTTTAAGTATCGGTTGTGCTACATGTACATAATGGTTTTCATGCACGTGATATGTTGAGATATGATTGTAGATAAGCATTTTCATAATTAAGTGAAATACTCACATCTGTTTATACATTAGATATTTTTGGGGTCTTAATTTTTTCGTTTTTCGTAATTAGTTCTACATTTTTGTTACTAACAAACCAAATTGGGGATGTATACTTTTTCACAAGATCATTGGAATTACTACACACCAGCAAGGTTTGAGCCTTGAAATTGAAAACCAATTCAAATCTGAACAGAAAATGATTTCTAATTCTTATTTTGAGGAACCAATTCAATCCGTCTTTGCTCTTGTAGTTGTTTTGGGTAAGGATTTGACAATTCCTAGCTTTAAGATTTTTTGCATACGGCATAACCTTTGCAAACGAAGGATTACAGTCAATTTCATAAATAGTAAAAACTTACATGTCCGCTATCTGTTCTTTTATCTTAATTACTTCCGCCCTAACCATTTGGGTTTGCTTTGCTGTGTTTATCATCCTTTTATTTGACTGAACTTTATCTGAGTTTTTCAGGTTTTCAAGTGTGCCACTCATTGGGAGGTGGAACGGGATCAGGAATGGGAACTCTTCTCATATCTAAGATTCGGGAAGAGTACCCAGATCGTATGATGCTTACATTCTCTGTTTTCCCATCCCCTAAGGTGTCGGACACTGTTGTTGAGCCCTACAATGCTACTCTATCCGTCCACCAGCTTGTTGAGAATGCTGACGAGTGTATGGTTTTAGACAACGAAGCACTCTATGACATTTGCTTCCGAACCCTGAAACTCACAACCCCAAGCTGTAAGTTATGGTTTAAGTTTCATTAACTTATATCCACTAGAGTTGTGACAAGGAATGTAATTTGTTTTCTGTGTGTCTATGCATAGTAGAGTCACAAGCTAGTTTTCTTAGGTTTTACCTCTGGCTAACGTTCCTTTGAACATCATTAAGCTATTTTGGAAAAATACTGATTTGTTGGACCATGCAGCTGTAGACATGCAATGCATATTTTTATTTGAACATATTTGGAATTCTGGGTGCTTAGATCAATTTATGCACACGTTTGTCCCCATTTTTTCAAAATTCATTTTCATCTACACATTCTTCCATAAAATAATTTCACACGTAAATCGAAATTTTTTCCTTATTTTTTACCACATTCTCGGAAAAATCAATATTTCAAAACACATTTTCATACAAAAATGGAACTCAAACAATGGCCATATGTGTAGTATTGTAAATATATCAATCATACTATATGTACATTTTTATTGACATTAAGTTTGACATTGTCGTGAGGTGATAGTTTTTTATACATTGATTTTAACACTACTTTAAACAATCAATGACGCAAATTTTGTCAACACAGTGTGGTCCCCATTAAATTAAAATTCGTTTTTTCTCTCTTTTTATCAATCACATATTTTCCAATGAAATAATATCACACATAAATCTAAAAAAAATTCATTTTTTTTTAACCATACATTCTTCAAAAATTTATTATTCATCTCATTATAATCTACAATAATGAAGCCCAACCAAGGGCTTAATGTACACCAAGTGTGTACAGTACAGCTAGTTTAACCCTAAATATACACCCTATTTAGTAGTTTTCAGGAGGTCTCGTGTCTTCTTAAATTTTTGTTTGATATTCTTTGAAATCTGTCGCAAGGCCTGTGCATGTGTGGTCTTTGATCAACTTTTAACAGCATTTGATTCCTTTTTGATGAACATGATGCATTTTCTTGTCCAGTTGGAGACCTGAACCATCTCATTTCTGCTACCATGAGTGGCGTAACTTGCTGCCTTAGCTTCCCGGGTCAACTCAACTCTGATCTTCGTAAGCTTGCCGTCAACCTCATTCCATTCCCTCGACTTCACTTCTTCATGGTTGGGTTTGCTCCACTCACATCTCGTGGGTCGCAGCAATACCGAGCCCTCACTGTTCCTGAACTGACCCAACAAATGTGGGATGCAAAGAACATGATGTGTGCCGCTGATCCTCGCCATGGTCGTTATTTGACAGCCTCAGCCATGTTCCGTGGCAAGATGAGTACTAAGGAGGTTGATGAGCAAATGATTAATGTACAAAACAAGAACTCGTCTTACTTTGTCGAATGGATCCCGAACAACGTGAAGTCTACCGTTTGTGATATTCCTCCTACCGGTCAAACTCAACATCAATCCAAGAGATGTTCTGGAGGGTGAGTGAGCAGTTCACAGCTATGTTCCGTAGAAAGACTTTCTTGCATTGGTATACCGGAGAAGGGATGGATGAGATGGAGTTTTACCGAGGCCGAGAGTAACATGAACGATTTAGTTTCCGAGTACCAGCAATATCAAGATGCAACAGCAGACGAGGAAGGTTATGATTATGAAGATGAAGAGGAGGCCTAGAAGTTTTATCTTGGATTGGATCTTGATTTTTATTTTTATAAATGGTTTTTTCTTTTTTTTCCAACTTTTGAATAGTTATTTTTAGTGTGGATTGGAATCTGTGCTTTGGGGAATGCTGCTCTATCTCCAATTTGCCCTGTTTCGTTTACTTAATCATACATACTACATATTACCCTTTTTTTTTTAATTGTTAATGAAGTCTTACAGGTTATCACTTTTAGTTTGCCATGAACTAAAATTACGTATGAGTTTATTTTTTTAGATTAAGCCAAACGGTCACATTGTATCATAACAACAATGAAGTGTATAGTGTGTGCATTGCAGAATCCTAGAAACTAAATGAAAACCACGTGGAGAAATCATGTTGCATGTATACACTATAAAAATGACAGCGCTTATAGTAGTATTCTTGCCAAATGTATCCACACCGCTGGAATTTGCAAGTCTCTGGTTAACAATGGAAAACTTTTGCGCTTATTTAAGCTCCAAATTTTGGGACTTTGGCTGTAGAAATTTGTGCAAGGAAGTGCTCAGCTACAATACGTCGCTGGATTTTCCCAGTGGCAGTTTTTGGAAGGGAGTCAGTGATAAAAACCCTCTTTGGAACCTTGAATGCTGCAAGATTTTTCTTGCAAAATATCGATACCTCAGCCTCGTTGATGTTCGATCCTTCTCGAGGGATAACAGCAGAGTTTATCTGAAAAAATTGATGGCCATAATTAGCAAGAATGAGGGAGGGAGGGAGAGAGATTGATAACTGATAGTCTGATATCGATGACAATTGCATGCAATTTTTTATCAAGAACACACAGATTCCTTCTGCTATTAAAATTGAAGAGCATACCAACGAGTTATAATAAAAGTTTAGGCATTTCCACATTTAACCCTGATAGAAAAGCTAGTTACCAGATAATCACATGAAATTGCCATTGAATTTTATTGCTAGTATCAACAATAACAAACGCATATGTAATTAGTAGTCAGATGCAACTTTTAGACAGATTTGTGATCGGGCTGGGATAGCTGTCTTGCATAAAGGCCTACGGTAAAACCATAAGCCCCCATAAGAAAATTACACACTCACAGTGCCGGTTTATGTAGTCTTACAACTAGTGCAATGACTTCGCACTGCAAAACCAACTCCGTCTTGAAAATTCTATTCTTTTCAAACACCATACGTGCTTAAGTGTGGGATTTTGGTGTACATACACCCCAGTTGTAGATAAACATTTCTCATCAACCTTGACCTCGGATGAACAATTCAACAACCCCGGCCAAGACAAGGGCAATTTTTACTGTCATGTCTTGGAAAGTCGTATCTAAATGTCATAGGATAAAGCTAGTTCTAGGCGTCTAGCATTGAACTTGCATGAACCTAGTCAACAGACTGATCAAAACAAGGAAAATCTTTGCCGTTAATGTCTTAGAAAGTTGTATCTACCTATTGTAATTTGTAGGATGAAGCTGGTCTAGCAATGCAAGTTCTCTAGTGTAATTTATGGTGTATTTTTCAACTTTCAAAAGGTGATTCTTTATTGTTCTTCAATTTCTCTTTCAACTTAACCCTCTATAAAATAACTATTTTCAATTTACATGTTCAAAACTAACTTGTAAATAAAAATACAATTACTAAAAAAATTATTTATAAGCAAATAAAAAACTTCATAAATAAAAAATTACTTATAAGATAAAAATTCAATTTTGTGTAAAAAATTACAGATTAGGCAAATATTCACTTATAAAATATAAAAAGTTACTTATAAGTGAAACTTCACTTATGTGCAAAAAATTATTTGTAAGTACCGAATTAACTTATAATCGTAAAATTTAAGTAAAAAATTTAATTATATGTAAATATTTCACTTTTTTAAGTTAAAAATTAACTTATAAGTAAAAAAATTATTAATTATAAGTAAAATATCACTAAAAATATTTTATACAAGATATATTCTAAATTGAAAATGTATTAAGGAACATGTATATATTTTAATTCATTTGAAAAACTTTCAAAACCCCTCGAGCATTGACTGAATTGTTTTAAAAACCATTACTAAAAATCACCCAAAACCAAAAGCTTCATAAATGCCCAAATCTTGGCTTGCTTAAAAAACCCATAGTAGGTACGCCCAAAACTCCCAAGCAGGCCCAAGAGTATATTCTTTCAAGTGGTAGACTTTATGCTATATTCTTGGCTTGCTTGCGTGAGCTAATCAACATCAGGAAATGGTAAACCATTTGTCGACCATGTCATTTGTCTTTTATAATGGATGTGTGCTAGTCTTTTATACAGAGATGATGGACGTGTGTTAGTCGAAAAATTAAAATNCTCGAGCATTGACTGAATTGTTTTAAAAACCATTACTAAAAATCACCCAAAACCAAAAGCTTCATAAATGCCCAAATCCAGTACTTAAAAAACCCATAGTAGGTACGCCCAAAACTCCCAAGCAGGCCCAAGAGTATATTCTTTCAAGTGGTAGACTTTATGCTATATTCTTGGCTTGCTTGCGTGAGCTAATCAACATCAGGAAATGGTAAACCATTTGTCGACCATGTCATTTGTCTTTTATAATGGATGTGTGCTAGTCTTTTATACAGAGATGATGGACGTGTGTTAGTCGAAAAATTAAAATAAAAAATTCATTCGAGTACGACTTCTAACTCTCTACAAGCCAAAAGGCCACGCTACGTTAGAAAATCAAATATTTTTATCCTCCAATCAAAGTCAGCATGGTAGACAAAATTATAGTAATGATAACAAAGAAAGATGGTGACAGAATTTGTTGTTTTACCTCTTCACCGTATTTTTCATCAGGGACTCCAAACGCAACAGCTTGAGCAATGTCGGGATGAGATAAAAGGATGGTATCCACTTCAATTGGTGAAATCTTTTCCCCTGCAATTGTGGAGATAAATAATTAATGCTCTTTTTTTAAGCCAGAAAAAATATTTTAAAAAAATGCTTCAAATAAAGTACTTTTGTTATGTAGAATGCAATTAAAACTAGAAAACCCACAAGAGGCTATATTATCTACTATTTAGACAAACTAGCTTTGCCATCTTGGGTGCAAATCCTTTGGGCAAAATCTTAACAGGTATGTTTCGGTTTCGGTTTCGGTTTCGGTCCAAGTACAGGAAAAATCTGTGCAATTCTCGATGTGAAACTCCAAAATCAAATGAAGACATAGGTAAGGGCTAAAATTGAAATTGACCTATTTGGAAAATCTTGTGAAGTTGGTCTAATGAAATCCTTGGGAATAAAAAAATATCATTAACATGCTTGTGAATCTAACTGCCTACTTTGATCAGTTCTAAAGACCAAAACTTTACACTTAAATATTTGCATGGAAAACCATATAGATGATAAATTAGCAAATTTAGATGCAATAGACGACGTAGCATAGCTTAACAAAACTACAAAAGAATGTAATCTATCTATAAAATTATATCAATAAAAGTAGGTCGGAATCCCCAATTGGAATGATTTTAATGATCCTAAACCTAAAATATAAATATGTACCTCCACGGTTGATCAACTCCTTGATTCGACCAACGAGATGCAAATACCCATCGGAATCAAAGAACCCAATATCTCCCGTGTGGAACCACCCGAATTGGAATGCAGATTTATTAGCCTCCGGGTTGTTCTTGTACCCCTTAGTCACGTTTGGACCTCTAATGCAAACCTCCCCATTGACATTAGCCCCTTGTTGCACCCCACTCTCATCCAATATCGCCATCTCTTGACCCACAGGTTTCCCAACTGACCCGGGCTTATGTGGGTTATCCTCCAGCAATGGATTCGAAGCCATCAGGTGGCTTGCCTCTGTCATTGCATAAGCCTCCAAAACAGGTGCGCCAAATGCCTCCTCAAGCCGAGCTAATATGGCAGGCGCCAATGATGCGCTGCAGCTCCGAATGAACCGCAGCTTCGGGTAGTTGGTTTCACCGCTGCTGAGGTGGCGCTCTAGTATGATTTGATGAATCGTAGGCACGGCAGTGTACCACGTGGCATTGTACTTTTTCATGTCTGACCAAAATGTTGAAGCTGAGAATCGGCCGGCGGCTGGGAGAGCCACCGAACCCCCAGCTCCTAGCGAGCTCAATAACCCTGCTAACAACCCATGCACGTGAAATAACGGTAACACGATCACTGTCGAGTCTGACTCAGTGAGTTTATACACGGATTTAATATTTTGAACGGAAGAGTACAAATTGTGCTGAGTTAACGGGACGCCTTTGGGTCGGCTTGTGGTTCCGGAAGTATGCAGGAAGAGTGCCACGTCAGATGAGTCATTAACGATTTTAGAGACTGAATCAGGGTTTGACTGAGGCCGTGTTGAGGAGAGGATGAGTTCCAAGTTGGCATCGGACAGTGTAGCGGTCATGTGAGGGATGTTCAGCTTCGAAGCCGCAGCTTCAGCTGGCTTGTTGCCTTCTTTTGAAGTTAGCAGAATTTTTGATTCCGAGTCTGATAAGTAGAACTCAAACTCGTCAAAAGTGTAGGCCGCGTTGAGTGGCGCCGCTGTGGCTCGGACACGAATTACAGCCAAAAACATAATTACAAACTGCATTAAGTAAACAAAAAAATTTAAAATTTTAATTAGTAAAAGAAATCTTCCAATCAAAACCCTTAAAAGCGTTAATAACAAGAAACACAATTCCTTTTCTATACATAAATTTGAGATGTTTGTCCATGCTTAAAATGGCTTTTTGAGCTGGATAATGCCGAGAAAACCAACTTAAAATAGGCTTTTTATCACTGCCAAACACGCTGAAAGCGTGAATTCTGATGCAATTTTATAAAGTTTATGATCGCACAGTAAAATAATTTCTATTAATCAAACCGTTTTTTAATATAAATTTTATTCAAATTCAATTTCGATAAACAAGCGTGAAGTCCGCTGCTATTTTAATAACTTTTTCTTGTTTGATGATTTTAATTCTATGGACTGTCAGCGTAAATAAAAGCCAAAATCCTATTAAAAAAAAATTGTAATTATTCCTCAAAATAATTATGAAAAATGAAAAAGATGAATGAAATTGACCTCGACGGTGTTGGGGAAGGTGAGGGCTACAACGTCGCCTGGCTTCACGCCGGCATCGAGGAGGCGAGAAGCGGCACATTCGATGAGTTCATGGAGACGTGCATGAGAGATATTGAACTTGCCCGAGAAAGAGATCGCTCGCCGGGAAGGGAATTTTCCGGCGACCTCATTTAACAGTCCAGTCAGCGTCAAACTAGCCATTAATTGAAATTTTCCAAATCCTAGAAAGGCAGGATAAATTGAGCGTCCGTCGAGATAAGAATGTAGTACAGATTTGATAATAAATAAATTACAAGAGATGATAGAAAAGTGCGGAGCAATGGCTGTTATATATAGAACACGCGCGCGTACAAACAGTGACGGGTAGCAATTGGCCTCTGGAAATGGGGATTTTGAGGTGGCGGTCATTAATTTACGCATTTGTTTCATGCTTTTCATTCAACTTTAGATTGTTTTAAATTGATCCTCTGACTATATTTTATTTCAATTTAATTATTTCTTTATGCAATCGTAATTTAACAACCTTTAACTCTGTCTTTTATACAAGATTTACGTTTTCGTTGAGCACATCTTAGGACACTTGAGTAACATATGTGACTAGATCTAAGCTATATAACAAGTCTTTGGTTCAAAAAAAGTCAAAATTGATGGACTCGTAACTTAGCTAGTGAAATTGGCAATCCAACTTATAATGCTGATGACTTATAAGGCTGTGAATTGCATCGGCCGATCATGAATTTCATCTTTTTGGATCACCGCTACAAACATAAAAGTTCAATTGAAATAAAGTTGGTGATAAATTGAAATAAAATATAAGTTGAGTGATCAAAGATAAAATTATTGAATAATGGAATTGCAATTTTCCCAGGATTGGGATTGTGGTTTCAACAAGCACATGATATCAGCGGTGGAGGCGAGACGCGGGGAGGTATGCCACGTGGCTATTGTGATTTCTGAAGTTTCCATAATGCGAAGTCCTCTTAAAGCTTCCAGGAAGTCTTCAGGTACAATCCTCTGAAAGTTGAAACCCTTCGGGTCAGAAAAGGCGCCTGGGCTTGGGCTTTCGCTTTCGCTTGGGTTATATTTTGCGCGTATAGGGGTGACAGTGAATCCAAATTGGCTGTCCATTATGTGGATTCGTTAAACTCATTTCTCCACAAACTCGAATTTAGTGATCTGAGCCCTGGAGCTTGTGGCATTTGCGAGCCGATTTATATTTAATTTTTATAAAATTGGTTTTATTTTATTTATTTATTTGTTTATTTTTTGGGTAATAACGTCCTCATCTTTAATTGTTATTGTAGAAAACGTTCATATCTTTCATTTTTTGGCATTCACCCTTGTTTTCACATTTCATTATGCAAAATGTCATTTTCACCTATTTTCTCAGTTAAAAATAATGAAATTGTGAATATATCATTTTTCTTTAAATAAAAGAAAAAAAAACTATTAATTGCAATTACAGTCCCAATTTTTTTTTAAAAGTACAAATAAGTCATAAATAAATTGTTAAAATGATAATTAGTACATAATGTCCCTATCTTTCACGGTTATTGCAAAAAACGTTTATACCTTTTATTTTTTTGACATTTTCATCCTTAATTTACACATTTGATTGCGCAATTACTATTTCAATCAATTTTCATCCAATTTTTCAATAAAAAATTGTGAAAAAACGAATATACCCTCATATTTAAAGAGAGAGAGTGTGTGTATATTCATCAATTCATGATTTTTAATTGAGAAAATATGTGAGAATGATCTTTTGCGCAATGAAATGTGGAAATAAGGGTAAAAATGCCAAAAATGAAAAATAGAGTCGTTTTCCACAGTAACAATAAAAGGTGGGAACGTTATGTACTAATTACCTTTCAATTTTTTTGTTTTAGGAACTAGTTTTAAGTCTTTCAAGATTGTTGAAGGTTATGTCACTTTGATAGAAAGTGATTGACAAATGAAATGATATAATGTTAGATTGCAAGATATGATTGGATAAAAAGTTGATTGCGTTAAAAACAATCCAATTATGAGTGTCATGTGGTATTTATGTCAATCATTGTATTAAAAATTATGTCACCATGATTCATTTTTCAAATAATAAAATGAAAATATAACTCAAGAGGGAGATTAACGAGGGTAAATTAGTCAAACAATTGTTATGGAGAAATTATGGATCATATGGTAAGATGGCCGAGAACAATCCTTATGTATGTATAGGATCAACGACAGATTTTTTTAATTTTTTTTAATAGATAACACGTTATAGAATTTCATTGACAATTGCCCAAAAATATGGGGACGTCCGACAGCAATAGGCACCTCCTAGGTACCCACAGCATTTTACATACAACTACGCTACACTTATCGAAAATGGTTGACAAACACTTTGACCAAACACTCACAATAGGAGGGAGTGCTCACATTTTTGAAATTTTTTATTCACGTGAGACTGACATGCATGTGAGAAGTTGTCAAACTCGTTGTCATCTATTTTCGGTACAAATGAAAAAACCCTTTTTTCATATTCTCTGTACAAATGACTTCTTCAGGCCAGGAATACGATGCTCGGTACAAATCACCTAATCGAACATTTTCTTAGATATTTTAGAAGTTGATAAAGATCCATTTGCTGTCGGTACTCATTTATTAAAAATTATATTTTGTCCTGCTTTTAAAATTAACGACGTTAATATGATTATTTTGTGTTACGCGTGTGCTACTGCTTCATGTCCAAGGGATACACGCAATCTTGACCTAACAGAACATTGCCGTTAACGTGGCAGAATGTGAGTTGATCAAGGAAAAGTCCTCGGCCTCGGGGTTGTCAATTGTTATTTGGCTGCTTTGTGCAAGTGGGCTCCAAACTATTTTCTGCTTCAAATTCAACAGAAAGCGAGATTCAAATTTAAAATGTCAACTTCCAATTCAAACTGTATTTTTATCTTTATTCGATATGAAATTTTATCCCTTAGTAGAAAGCAACTGCGAAATACAGATCATCTTCTTCATGTGAATGCCTTGTCTCCAATAAATTATTCATAAGTTTACTTATTCATAGTTTGATTTTTTTTAAAAAGAAATTTAATAAATTTTAATAAAAGTTGGTGAAATGTGAGTTCCATAAAATGTGTAATTGAAAGTGAATTTAAGTATAAACAAGGCTTAATTAAATAATTATTTTTATTAGTTAATTTAATTAAAAAGTTTGCAATACAGATCTCAAATATTTCAAAAATATATCGTTAAGTCCCAAACTTTCTAATCTTAGCACCTACGTCCAAAAATTGAATATTTTTCACTCTTTATTTTTTATTTTTTAACAAGACTTATATGCAGCAACTCCACCAAAATTGAAGATTGATCCCAAATTCTCACAAAGGGGGAAAAAAAATCTATGATTGAGGTGCTCGTACAAATATTCAATAGATATTGCATTCGTTACTTGTCTTGAATTTTAAATTGTAACTTCAAAACTCTCAAGATCCGTGATATTACTCTTTTTTAGGTGTATTTAAATGCTCCTTTATCTAATTGCCTCTTTTGTCAGTCCAAACATTGTTGGCCTATTCATAACATCCACGTTCAGTTGCTCATTTTGTAAGATCATAATTTTCCCTTCAATCGTGCTTGGTGTACAGTTCGCCATGTCATTTTTATTTTTTATTTAAAAAAACAAAAAAACAAAATTTCCATCCACGATTTTTTATAACTTGGTGTTGGTGACAATGGCTCTGATATGATAATTTACGGAGGTGACGACGGTGGCTACGTGGTACGGTTAAAAAAAATTACACATACCATAACGCAAGAACACATAGTGTAAGTTACAAATTTAAAGAAATTACAAGCATTAAACATGATTCAAATATAATTTGATATAGAGTGTAAGTTACAATCGTATTACATGTAGATTTTTTTGTACAAAAATTTACGGAAAATTGGCTAGATACGAAAATTAACGCTCGTCAAAAACTATGTACGTTGTAACAAAATTAAAGGATTAGAAGAACGCCTGATTTTTTTAGAAATTTTCAACTTTCGTAAGGTTACAATATTTATTGGTTTACCTGATTTTTTAAATTGAAATAAAAAATACGCAATAATTATGTAATTAACCCTATAAAATATCACATGAGAGAAGAACTCGTCTCTATTTGATAATCACTCAAATTTAATTAAAAGATATGATAATTATTAATACAACAAACCTTAATGACTATTGATCACCTTATTGAAGGAACCTCGTGGAGATCTGTCTTACATATAATATTCTACGACACACATTCGGAAACAATTTGTCGGTGTCACCGTGTATTCTAGCAGGACCGGGCTTTTTGTCCAGGGCCACTGGACCGGGCTATTTGTCCGGGGCTTATGTGGCCCTGGACGAGTAGTATTTTTACTGTGAAAAGTGTGAACTCACAAGTATTTAGTGGCTTGTTTGGTGTAATACTTGTGAAAATCTGTGTATGCCGGGAAATTATATCAATAAGGAGGCATTGCTGGGGCAATCATGAAGTTTACAGGGTTGACACCTGACTCGGGCCCAGGTGCTACATAACCAGAGCTCTTGATTTCGCTCATTTCTCGACGCGCATTTGCTCCTTTTCCATCACATAATTTGGGAAGATATACACCTACCAAATAGTTAATAAAATGTTAAGAGACAATAATTACTTTCGTAAAAGAAAAAAATATGCACTATTTCTTTAAAATTTTGGGTAATTATATTCATAATACAATTTTTATTTGTTACGCCACATTTTAATCTATTTAAAGATATCAATCTTTGCTCGTTTTAACACTTATGTTCTTAACTTTTTTTTTCCATCAAATTATTTTCTTCAAAATTCCATTTATTGGCATATTTTGTCCTTGGTGATGGTTTATGACAAATATTCTATTTATTTGTTTTAAAATGAGGGAAAAATATTTTTTGTTATTTTATATTTATTTTTTCAAATATAATAGGCAAATAAGTCGTTTTATGCCTTTTCAATAGTCCTTTTGTACGAAATCGTTATTACAAAATACAAACTAGGGGTGTGTATGAACCACATTATTTTGGAAGAATGTATTTTGGAATAATAGATTGATTGAGAATTTGTGGTTGAAAAAGAATAAAAAAATTATTGATGTACTCGAAAATATTATTTTATTGAAGAATGTATAGTTGAAAATGAGTAGAATAATGAAAATGAAAATTTTAATATGTACCAAACATAGGCTAGATATGTTAATTAATGGAAGGTTGGATATAATAGTGCGACGAAAAACAATTGGGGAAAAGTATACAAATGAATTAAAGTCGAAAACTTTCGTTGCAATTAAAATCTAGTCTAGTGAAGAAAAATTGAATTGTGGTACCCTAAGTTGAGATTTTAAATGAATTTTAATCTAAACCAAACAGGGTATAAATTTTATTTTTTTTCAAAAAGATCTCTTTCTATAGTGGAGATATCAAGTTTAAAGATAAACCCTAAATTGGGAATATGTGTATTACCTTCCCCAGCGGCAAGATTGAAGTACAGATCAACAATGTTGGGGCAGCCACCATAGCATTGTGTTGAGCAGAGTTTTTGGGTAAAATGAGAGTCCAAAAGGGAGTCCGATGAAATTCCCAGCACGTTCCTATCCAAGCCGCAGGCCTTGATGCACTTATCAGTTTCAATCCAGTCCTTGAGTTTTTCGGCCTCAATTTCTGATGTTCGGCATGAATATATTTCGTCACCTGATCTGCGCACGTGCTTCTCCAGCACGCAGCGCTTTCCGGAAGATGATATTGCGAAGGCACACGAGTCTTTGTTCAATTTCTCGCAGGATATTTTTCCTGCGATATCATTTTTTATCAGAAAAGAACAAATTCAATTCAATTATGAATCAACATCAATCTCCTAGAGAATAATTCACAATTGAGAGGAACTATTTTCTCATTAGACTATAGTGCAATTATAATTACGAGAACCAACTTGCTTTTATTTAAGGATTAGGGATCAATTATTTTATAATTTTTTAAAAAAATAGTCAATGTATTCTATGTTGTTATGTCTTGGAAATGTTGAAGATCTTAGGCCGTCGTGGTGTACGAATATAACTGGTGAATTGACCATGTCATCTAAGGGCTCATGAAGGTCGCCAAAGGTCGACTAAAGTAGGTAGCCAAGGTCAATATGAGAAGCTATAAAAAGGTTGAGCTCAGATAATATGACGGCTGAGCTTTAAATGTCAAGCACGTGGATTCAAGGAAGAAAGGGTCAATAAAGGCTAAAACGACGACAATCGACATGTATATTGTTATTCGAGATTTTGAATCAACAACACATGACATAGAGTTTTTCAATATAATATTTTCTGATGGTAAAAAATGTGAGACGAAAACAAAAAACGCAAACGTGTGTTGTAATTCTTGAAACAAGAAATTCACTAACCTTGTACGGCTTGCATGCAAAAGACGAGAGCAAGAACAAAAATCCCCAAACTATTCAAACCTTGATGTGAAGCCATGGTGATGATAATGGGAGCTTATATCACTTATGCGTGCTTAGACCTATTGCAACAAAGAGCCAACAGCAAATGCTATTTATAGACTAATAGGAATGGTAAGAAACAAGAAACTGGACACTGAAAATTCCACTTCCCATTTTCCTGCAGTTTGGCCAAGGATGACGGGATTGGGACCCAATTTTGACCAATGTTTATTGGTAGACTGACGGTGGAGATTTAACAAGAAAACACAATCATCTGTCAAAATCATCTCCGCTACTCACGGCGGGACTGTGGAAATATACAAGTTTTTCCAAAAGCATAAATCATGATGGTGGATGTTGAGTAGCCTAGAGTACAGACTTGGGCTTGTTCCCTTGTGCAGAAGTCACGCATGAAGTTTGGCACACAACTTGACTCTGAAGATTGTTGCTTGTCAGTAGAGGTGTATGCGAGTTGGCCCATGGAGTTCAATAGTTTTTCAAATTTTTTTAGTTGCTTTGTTTTTTAAAGGGATATATTTAAGGCCTGAATGAGATTGCCGACATAGAGTGTCCTTTTTTTAGCCAGATCATGTCGAGCATGAAGCTCTTGATTATGGACAGCTAGACTCGTCTTTGTAGTTATGAGTCATAGTAGGAAAAATCTCCTTGTCCCAGGATTAAATCCTGGGTCAAGACAGGGGTGCCACTTGACGGCCCCCTATTGGGGGGGAGGGGACAAATAGCACGGCTCTTCATAGTATATGAATTGTGTTTAAGTTGTTAAATGCATGTCATTTATTTAACCTATGAAGTAAAGATGTACAAATCACTTCATAACCACTGATTAAGTGATTGAACATGAAATGTTAACTCGAAATATATGACAAGTAAACAACGGGCCCATTTGAAATTTCTTTTGAAGAGTTAAAAAGTGTTCCTAACCTTAAATTATTATTTTTGAAATATTTGAATAATTTTGTACGAGAGGGTTTTTTTTTTTTTTTTAAATTAATAGAAGAGCTTTTAAACGAAGCTCTTTTACAAGAGGGGGAAAAAACTGCCAAACAGCCCTAATATTAGTCTAGATAATTTAATCCATCTTTGCGCCTCTAATTATGGGTAGGCTAATTAATTATCGAGAAGCCTCAACATTTTCACTCCTAAGTTTCCACAATGTAGGCTTTTGTTGAGTGTGGATATTTTGGTTTAATATTGAATTTTCTAATTAATTGTTATATTTAAATTTTTGAACTTGTTTGATTCTTTTTTTTTTTTTTTCACAATTCATCATTTTTAATTAAAAAAATACTGCAATATCAAAGTAAAACTAAAATCTAAAAGAAAAAATTGAAGTTTGAAAGACGAACCCAGGTACCTATGTCCGAAAT